>OW388297.1:61646201-61806201 GCA_936450465.1 Gibbula magus
ATTGACCAGGGCTAAATTTGATCAGTCAAGCCAGGATGACAAATCAATTAGTAGGTATGAAAGACCAAACTGTACGTGTGGTACTTGCCCGTATTTATTACAAGGAAAAAAATATACTTTCAAAAGTGGCCATTTATTCCAAGTACGGGAATACACACACACACACACACACACACACACACACACACACACATTGATGTTAAAGGTGGCAAACGGGGACACTTAAAAAACACATGTAACCGGGGACATTTTTTCTAGGTGCTCTACAGCTGTACCACTTGCATGGCTGACTTCCCTTGTCATGTACGTTAGTTCTAAACATTGACTGGATGTACAGGATACATTTGAACGAGTATGAACTTTCATGTAGGAACCGGGGACACACGCCGATTGTGTGTGTGTGCTTTTCTGCATGCAAACGGGGCCATGTGTATCTTTTACACCGAGGAACCGGGGACATGTGTGTAACAGGTATTTCTTTATAAAAACGGGAACATCTTGAGTTCACTTTTGTATACAAAACAAAGATACATGTGTGTGTTTAATGGTTATTGCAATATGATGGCCATACACAGAATCAATTTACTACGATAAGTGCGTATGTGTAAATTTTCACAAGCAAACGGGGACAGAGTGTATCATTTACGGGACAGTGTCTATCAGGTATTTCTCTATGACAACTGGCCATTTGGGTTCATTTTTGTATACAAATCACGGCTATATATGTGTGTTTAAAATATTATTGCAATCTGACGGTCATACTCATCGTGATAATCCATTTTACTACAATAAGTGTGTATGTGTAAGTTTTCACAAGCAAACGGGGACAGTATGTATCATTTACAATATGGAAGCGGGTACACTCATTGTGTATTGATATAGTCTCTATGGAAACAAACTGGGTGTGAATAAGTGTTTTCTATTAAGCTTAATTTGAGGAAATATGTGTATCTTGTGCTGTCAAACTGTCATCCAAAACATGAGAATATATTCTCCTATAATATGTGTGCATGTTTAGTTTCACACATGCAAACGGGGACAATGTGTGTCATTTAAACATGGAACCGGGGACATTTCCCTAAGCAAAGGTCATTGTGTGCAGTTTATCAGGCAAGATATGTTTTATCATATGTATATCAACTGTATATCTGCAGAATGTTTTGAGTCCAAATTGAGTCTAATGTTGATCTATAGTATTAGGTGACAAATATACAATTTAAGAGTTACGATATACTTAAAGTTTAAAAGATGATTAACTGAGAAGGAATTAAGACAATTAATGTTTTATTTTTTTAAAGGTTGTTGAAAATTTATTCAAATACATTAAACACAAGGAAACAATTCCTGGAATTATGTAAGGTTTATCTTATACAACCATAATCGAGGATGCATATACAAGAAAATCACTAGCAGAAATTTGAAAGAAAAAACATCTGTTCATATAACAACTATTTAACATTAAAGTATGCTTTGTCTATTGTAAATGAGATGAATGGTTTTAATGAATTACTAAAATGTAAGAAGCTAAAGTTCTTATTACTAGGGATGCTATTGGCATTAAATCTGTGATACGATAACTCATGATACTAAAAATTTATTCCCAACGATATATTTTTTAAAAAGTGTTTACCTATAAGTTGCGATACGATACGGATCTCGATATAAGGGTGGCGATAGAATATGTATCACGATACTTACAGCTTGCTTCTAATCCATGATATTGCATTCCAACAATAAACAGTTGTCATATCAAAAATAATGTTTAGATGAAGTAAACTTTTATACATAACAAAAGTAACACCTTGAACTTTTTTCATAAAAAAGGTACAGAATAAATAAACATAATACTGTACTGACTATGCTGTCACTAATGAACAAACTGATCATGAGTAATATACATTTTAAAAATCACAAATTCTGTTATCACTGGAGAGACTTAATATGATATTTAATATTGTAATATCAAGCCATGGATATCTTAATTAAAGCGAATATCAGAACATCAAACATTTGATAACATTATCATATTAAGTAACTCAAGTGAGAAATGAGAAATGAGAGAATAATGCAGATAGACATTAAAAACCATAAAGATCTTGCAAATTTCCATGAACTTCCATACCTGCAAACTGGATCTTTCTGTATTTTTTATTAACATGTTGACAACTCTATTGATGGCTATAATTATATACCTGTACATGTAGACATCTAATGGGAAAAAAGTAACTCAAGTGATGAAAATCAATTAAAGGTGTAAAACATCCAGTGTGCAAAACTGTAACATGATGATTCAAACTTTCAAACTTGAAACTTGTCTGTTACGATAAGGTTGTTTCTCCAATGTTTATCTGTGGTGGTGGGATATTTCCTCCCATTTCAGTCGGATGGTGAAGAAGCTCCCATGTGTATCTGTCACGGTGGGCATGTTGCTCCCATGTTTGTCTGTGGTGGTGAAGAAGTTGCTCTCATGTGCATCTGTCGCAGTTGGGTTGTTGCTCCCATGTTTGTCTGTTGCAATGAGATTGTTGCTCCAATGTTTGTATGTTGCGGTGGGGATGTTGCTCCCATGTTTGTCTGTGACTATTGATTTGTTGTGCATATGTTTGTTTATGGCGGTGGTGCAGATGTTGTTCCATTATTAGTCTGTTGCGATGAGGTTGTTGCTCTAATATGTATGTGTTGTGATGGTGGAGATGGTGCTCCTATGTTTATCTGTGATGGTGGAGATGGTGCTCCTATGTTTATCTGTGATGGTGGAGATGGTGCTCCTATGTTTATCTGTGATGGTTGAGATGGTGCTCCTATGTTTATCTGTGATGGTGGAGATGGTGCTCCTATGTTTATCTGTGGTGGTGGAGATGGTGCTCCTATGTTTATCTGTGGTGGTGGAGATGGTGCTCCTATGTTTATCTGTGATGGTGGAGATGGTGCTCCTATGTTTATCTGTGGTGGTGGAGATGGTGCTCCTATGTTTATCTGTGGTGGTGGAGATGGTGCTCCTATGTTTCTCTGTGGTGGTGGAGATGGTGCTCCTATGTTTATCTGTGGTGGTGGAGATGGTGCTCCTATGTTTATCTGTGGTGGTGGAGATGGTGCTCCTATGTTTATCTGTGGTGGTGGAGATGGTGCTCCTATGTTTATCTGTGGTGGTGGAGATGGTGCTCCTATGTTTATCTGTGGTGGTGGAGATGGTGCTCCTATGTTTATCTGTGGTGGTGGGGTATTTGTTCCCCTTTCTGTCTGTGGTGTAGGGTATGTTGCTCCATTGTTTGTATTTTGCGTTGGGGTTGTTGTTGCCATGTTTTTTTCTGTGGTAGTGAGGTTCTTGTGTCAGAGTAGAAGACTAGGTGTTAGTACGGCTGTCTACATTATCAAACATTTTAACTACGTTTTGGTAGGTTTGGTGTTGACGCATTGCATTAAGTAAGTTCCTATACATCTAACTACTCTTAAGTAGGTATAATTACGCTGAACAACGATAAACCACACCTAACTAGGTCCACGTAGGGAATCATGTTGTAATGAAACGTTAACGTAGTTGCGAAAAATGCACAAAGGTCCATCAAGTTAGAGGTTTTGTGGCTACGTTCAATGAACTAGGTTAAACTACGTAAATTATTATTTATTATTATTTTTTTATTTATTATTTATGGCCAATCATTTTTGTCCACACTATTCCATTGAAGATTTAAACTTTTTCACATTGAAACTAAGAACGAGAATAAGAACGGGCAAGACCGTGCTGGACATTTACATAAGTCGGGCCAGGACGTCATTGCGATACAAGAACAACGTACTAAGAACGAAATGACAAAACGAGAAAAACTGTTTGAAAACGAGTTGATCGGGAGACAAACGGTGTAGAAAGATATTGTGCGTATGAAGATCGAAATATGTCTCGTTCAGAACTGATATAAACTGACTGATAACGGGATTGAACAGATAGAAAACGTTATGAACAATATTATCCAATTCAAACGTGGAACCAACTGTCAGAGGACGGGATAAAGACTAGATGGACTTTCTGAGAATAGTCTGTAAATGTGCTTGGATCGTGGTATGGAAATGTATGCACAAAGGTTCCTGTCCCATTCGAGGTCGTGTAACAATAAATTTTGGACGGGGTGGAACGTAGTGAGAACTACCTTGGTGTAACTCAGGCATAATAAATACCCTGGGCGCTAGGTCGAGTTCTTTCTTTGCTGTACGATAACTCAGTGCTAACAGTATCTCAAATAAATACACATTTTAGGCTTTCGGTCGTGCATGATACTTTAAATCCAATAAATTGCTGAATAGTGCAATGTCGGCGCAGCAACCACAGACAAGGAACAACATTCCAACTGCTACGTGCAGATAATCCTTCTTGCAGACTATGGAAACATTTATGTGCGCAAATTTACCCTAAAATTACGTATCCGCATGTATATGTTTATATTTTTATGCATTGAAGGGACGTGTTTTTCATGAACTTTTATTTACGTCTAAATCATATCACCCGACTTGCATATGTATCCCCTAACGCCAAATATTTGACAATTACTTGCTTTCAATGAAGAAGCCGAATTCATGGGCCCTAATTAAATTATACCAGTTATATGCATATGTTCCATTTAACAGTACCAACCAATATCTGTCCCTCTGTCCTTTTCAAAATTACCAGCCGCGCCAGCCGCGCCAGCCGCGGAACATTGTCCAGTTTTCGATCATAATAACGATTAACCATTTTTATAATGTGACTGAACAGATTGGAACTAAGAGGGTAATTTCCGACAACACTCATTACTTCTCGATGAAATAACACCCTTGGTAACTTTTGACCTATGTTACTACAATAACATACGGATTGTCCCTATAAACATTAACTGTGCTATCCCACTGTCTTGAATAAAATAAACTTGCATGGTGATTTAAAATCAGTAACCAATAGCAATTGTGGAAATTTAGGAATTTATAAATATTTTCAGTGTCAGTAAGTCGTGGATTGACAGCAGTTTGGGGCAGTATACAGTGTAATATTCTTCATGTCGGATGATCTTGCGTGGTTGAACTTTTAGAACAATTGAAATTATGGAAGAACTACAGTTTATCATAAAGTTCAGTCTTAAAGTCGAGCACATTTGGTAGTATTTGAACGGTCTTGTCATGACGTTTTAGTGACATGTGTTAAGTCAAAAGCAACATGTGGTTAATGACCTCAGTGGTCAATGACCTCAACATTACAAATGTTAAAAACCCTGAAATTGTATTTATTAAGGGAAAGGGATGGGAGATTGTTTACAGGCACATAAAGAGTATTGCAAGGGCCATGTGTGTAACGTTGTGACGCATGGCGCTTACTGCATGATGTTGAGGCTGTAAACTTTTTGAAGAGCCATCAAGGATGTTGTTGAACATATCGGAAAATTGACAAAAATCTATCTCCGTGAAATATATACACTTAATTTTTCATAGATTTTCGACCCAAAATAAGCCGAGAAATTGCACTAATTAAAGGTGTTTTCCAGGCTAAATATACATCGAGTTTATTATTTTCAAGCGCAAAGCATTGTGGTCTAGCTGGCACAGTGTATACAAAGACACGAAAGAAAAATAAAGTTTGTGAGCAATGACTTAATCGAAAAAATATAAAATTTTTGGCCGTTATTTATTTACCATTTCATGTATGTATTTTCTACAGATATTGGAATAAATGTTTTACTCAAATTGGTATTTTGCTTGAATTTTATTATAAATAAGAACATGTTTGTAATAATTTTCTGATCTTAGCTGAATAAAAAGGTACATTAAACAGGCAATAATGTGTATGTTCTCAGGACATTTAGAATCATTGTTTATTAAACAATCGTCACATTCAATAATGTGTGACAAGGGTAGCCTAACTTCAAAGAGAAGCACGTGCAGCATGTGCAGCACGTGCAGCCCGTGCAGCCCGTGGGTTTCTATGGCGACTTATGCTAAAGACAGCCTTCACGCTTCGGAAACTGTAACTACGTTTTATGCAATAACGGGAATTCTGTTTATATGACGTCAGATACCCTAAACGCGTGTTACTCGAAGGGGCAATTCTCTTTGAAACCAAATTTCATTACATTGTTGTGATATGACCATTATTTATCACATGTCATGTTGTAGATAAAAGATTTCTCTAGCGATTGACGTTATAAGTATATTTTCCACAAATAATTTAGTATTTGAAACACTAACATCCTTGATGACTCTTTAACATTATACATTTATACTGTTCTAACATTTGTCGCCGGGGGAATTCAATATTTCTTATTAAGTTACGAAGTGTGAATTGAAGAATCTTTGTTATTGATTATCTATTCATATACTATTGATGTTAATAACATGTGTTACAGGGCTGTACAGCGATAATTTGAAACTTGAAGGCAATATTTAATATTTAATTTATATATAACCGTAACTTCTGTCAAATAACCAAAAGAATTAATTGTTCAGTATGAATGGAATACACGTTTCATTGATTATTGTTCACACACTAAATAGTCTATAGACATGGAGGACTTATGTTAAAGGGTTATAACGTAATTAAATGAAACTTAAATGCAGTATATATACAAAGTAAGTATACTGCTACAAAGACAATTTAAATATGGATAACTGTTTTATAATTACGTATCATAATTATTTTGAAGTTTCTCTATATAATGTTTTAGATGTTGTAGATAAAATATTTCTCAAGCGATTGACGTTATAAGTATATGTTCCACAAGTATTTTTGTATTTGAAACTCTAACATCCTTGATGGCTCTTTAACAGATCAAAATCGAAAACAATGAGTTTCTGTATCACTAGTTATCCGATGAACATTCTTTTACTCGGACTATTTCAAGCTAATTATGAATGCAGTAAAATGATTTCAAATTATGCTGCTGTCATATCTAAAGTACCTATGTGGTGATTAGAGGTGGGTATTACTAAGATTTTTCATATTGCGATATATTGTGATTTTAACTCATGTACATGTATTGCGATATGAATTGCAATATATTGCAAGACATTTCTATTTAGAATAAATTACTTGGTTTAGTTATTACTTGATTGAGAGATAATGAAAGTAATATCCTTGGTTAATAAATCTTGAATAAAACCAGAATACATGACTAATTATTGAAAATAAGCCCGTAATTTTGGATTTGGCATGATTAAAAATGCACTTAGTCTAGTTTCTCTAAAGAAATTATAATCGAGACAAAACTTCATTTTAGTCAACTGGAATGGTCAGTCCAATAGTCCAAATACGGAAATAATTATATAAGAAATATTATATCATTATGAGTTTACAAGACGCACTTATCAACAGTACCATCTGATCTACAGTCCCAGGACTGGAAATTAACACAATTTAGATCTAGTACTTAAGTGTTTACACAGTAGGACAAAAACAAGATGTTACCGAGTACATGACAACATATTAACGTGTATATATATTGTTATACAAATGCCCGGTTAATTTGTTTGTAAAAGACTTGCAGTTTGCTGTCTAAATAAACTATTTCTGGCTGTAATGTTAAACTTTGAACAAATATATATTTGTGTTTCAGATTCATGCCATTATTCACGTCATACTCTTGAAACACTCCCCTATACCAAAGAACAAAGTGCATGTTATGCAGTGTATAAAATAGTTTCAAAATGTTGCCAGTCGAAGGACTAGTTGATCCATAAGCTTGTTAGTCCTAAACAAATATTGCCAGTCCCAGAAACTAGAGCAGACAAGTGTGAGGTAGGTAGACTGGCATTATTGGCATAACTGTGATCATACATGTATGTGTATACACTAGAAAAACAAAATCACAACTCTTTCGTTTCCATATATCGACGGTCACCGTCGTCTACTAATGCCTACATAGAATAAAAGCTACAGGGAATGATAGCTACACAGTTTGTTGTGATAGTGATACGTTTACCTGAACACAAGTGAACTGTTCCAATTAGGGTGTATTAGAGTGCCTAGTAAGGTCGATTCATATTCATACAACCCAAGAGATAAGTGGATTAAGGAGCAATCTTAGCTAATTCTGGACGCTGACTGAGACACTTTAAAGAATAAGGATAAATCACATTAGAATCGGGGACACATATGAATACTGTGTTTATAATGTGAATAATTTATACATTGAAATAAGCAGCGAATAACAACAATTAAGTTTCCCATTTATCACTTAGATATGTGACTTTAAATAAAACTAGGCGATATATATCTCCAACATTTGTCGCCTGGGGAATCAATATTTCTTAAGTTTGACAATAATGGTTAAGTTACGAATGAGTACGTCAGTATAAATTGAAAGAAAATTTCATTGAGTGTCTATCAATATACCATAGATGTTGAGAACATATGTTACAGGGCTTTACAGTAATTGCATGAAACCTGGAGCCAATATTTAATATAATATCATTACGTTTATGTTATTGTCATATTTTAAAAATATTGAATTCGTTCGTGTGAATTAAACAAACATTTTATTGAGTATTTAGTTCATATACTAAATAGTCTATAGACATATAGGGACATATCTTAAATTGATATGACTTTACTAAATGAACTGGAAGGCATTATAATTTATATATAATGAACACATGAGTCAGAAAGTGATAGCAACTATTGAGACTCAGAAGTTGTCCTTCGCCGTTTCAACAACAAGGTAAGTAAACTGCTATAAGATAATTTAAATATTGATACGTATTGTACTTAAAACGTATGGTAACGTAAGTTCTCTTTATAATGTTTCTGATTATCTGACATTTGTGATGATAGATTTGATCTCAAATGGACAATTACAGGCCCGATGTCATTAACAATTTAAAGTGGAGTAGATAGAAAAAAGCAAGCGGTGAAAAAGAGGTTTTGCTGTTAAATGTTCACCAGACGTGTCAATTACAGAGCAACATTTAATTTCAAATGACATTATAACTACTTCGTAGCCTGTTTGTGATTTGCAATAGATATGTATCTGATATGTAGACGTGTATCTTATATTAAGGAGAAGGTGAATGTGAATATATAAAACCATAAGAAATACAAGAAAACAATAATTTCGGGATAACAACTCCCACATCAGGGAAGATGATATTCCACCTGATGAAGGACTTTGTGAGAACTATTTCTATACAGAAAAAAAATGTTAAGCAGACATCATTTTCTAACTTCACAGTCATATAGACGCTGCTCTCAAGTTATAATCCGTGTAATCCTTCACCGTTTACATGACTGAAGTAACGTTTATGCACTCATTACAAATAGTGTAGGCTTATATCAGTCCCAACCGTACATTTACTTTGATAACTGAAGAAAACTGCGACACAATAAGCCTTACTATAGTATATAGCATGCCAGTAAATGTGTATCGTCTACAATCATCATTTTATGATGTGGAAAAAGGGAAATATATCAGAAGATTTCCGAATGCTACAATGTGTTATTAATGTATTGTAAAATCCGGTTTTTAACAAGCATATCGCAATACACGTATCGATTTCATCTTTGAACCGGTTAATACCGGTAAACCGTTTATATTGCGCACTTCTAGTGGTGATATATGTTTCATGTGGAATCAGATATCTTGGCAAAGTTTTGGGCAAAAGTTAGTCGTTTATGAGAGACGAGGTGAGGTGAGTTGGTGTTTAATGCCGATTTCAAGAGTATTTGACTTACATCGCTAGTATTTTGGCAGTGAGAAAGCCCGCAACGACATGTGGATATCCATTGCTGTGAAACCTGCGATCATTGGTTGGAACTAGCGAACCATGGGTGGTGCTACGCTGAAATTCCCAGCGTTTATAAGAGCTCTATACCGCAGACAAAGTTGCCGTGCCCCTGATGGGATTCGAACCCCAGACCTTTGATCCGAAGCTGAATGCGCTAACCACTGCGCTATCCCGCCCCTCGTTTATGGGACGTTTACCCATGAGTATAAAATCTGATATAGAGGGTTTTATAGTTTTAAGTTTTATAGAAGACTTCACTTTGTATGATTTGAGGAATAATCCCCTAATGGAATCCGGTGTGTTTTTCTCACTTTATCCAAGATGGCCGATGCTTTTGTAAATTCATTTTAATCTTTATTTCATTTTAAAGAAATACAAATACAAACAACATCTTTATCAATGTTCCCTAAATGTAATTTTCCTTTTGTATCAAATTACAGCATTGCATAGTAAGCGTTTGAAAGATTGAAATAGCTAAATATGAGCGTTAATATATAAGATAATGCTTATTTACTCACAATTCTACCATTGCATAAAGGTTTTATTTTTGGGGAAATGAATCTAAATGTCATCTTCCGCACGCATCAGGCGAGATATGCATTTATAAGAAAAATTAATTAATTGTAAATGCATATCTCGCCCGATGATTGCGGAAGATGTTAAATGTAAGTTAACCAAACTTCAAACAATGATGGCAGCTTGATTCAATACGAATAAAGTTTATTCAATATTGATTGATATAATAGAAAAATATTTATTACTGCACTTTGAAAACATTAACCACTTAAATATTCCTTGGCGCTGCAAAAGTCGGCCTTCCCTCATGTTGCTGGCTTCACACTGCTAACCTTCCATTTACCGTGTAACCGGGGACACCTGATAACCTTGCATTTTCCATGTAACCGGGGACATGTGTGTATCGGCGCGAAATACCAACAAATGCTATTCCATTATGATGTGTGTAAGTGTTTATGAAATTTTACAGGCAAACGGGACAAAGTACTGTCCGGGCCAAAAATACATTTCCTAGGTTTAAAAGGGCGAAAAAAAGCATATGATAAGGTTCTGTTAACCGGGGACGTCCCCGATTGAGTGTGTGTCCCCGGTTGAAGGGTGTGTATAGATACAACTGTCCCCGGTTGCCACCTTTAACAAACACACACACACACACACACACACACACACACACACACACACACACACACACACACACACACATATTATTTATGGGAGAAACGAAATTCCAAATGTTTCCCGTCTATATCATAATGTTTATTCTACGAAGTCTTCAATCTCAAACTTTCACAATACTACAAACATCATTATCAATTATACAAGGATCGTTGTAAACAGATAAAAGAAATCAGTTCACAATACTTTAAAAATAAATTTATTGGCTTATTAAGCGTACCCTCCCCTTAGACGTTTTCGATGTTAAGGAATATGTGGTAAATAAAAATGTTTACGTTTTTGCCGACAGGTATTTACTTGGAAAGGTAAAGGAAAGGGAAGGATTCCATACGTTACTGGACGAGGTAAGCAGTACATGTTGACTGTAACAGGAGGCGGACTGGCTGTCCAACTATATAGCTGACTGTCTGTCATTCTATCTATCTGACTAAGTATCTGATTATGCTTTGCTGGCTAAATGAACAACTGTGGCATGACATGGAACGTTTAAACAATCTATATGCAATTAAAGTTATTTATCATCTTTGAATGTTAGGGAAAGTTAGAATCTCGCTTACACGATTTCGCTGCTCTTCTCATGATTTTTTATTTGAAATACGCAGATATATTGGCTGGAAAAAAGAAGATAGATTATGTAAAATGTATACTATGAATGTAATTGAAGATGAGTACCATTTTCTTTGTGTTTGTCCAGCCTACCTCGATTTGAGACAAATGTATATTAAACAATATTACTTTACTTATCATAATATCCATAAATTCATATCTTTACTAAGATGTTCTACCAAAATACATGTTGAAATCTGTCAATGTTTCTATACTATGCCTTTAGATTTAGAAAAAGTGCACCCTCTACTGCCCAATAATGTGTCTGTATATATGTACTTTAGGCCTTTTTAAGTGCAACTTTGATTGATTGACATGGAATCCTGCAGCCGTCCGCAAAGTTTTCGCTTTTTCGAATTCTAATCCAGAATCAGTAATTCCAGAGAGCTGAAATGTTAAGTACATACTCCTAGGCCAATTAGGATTCTAAATTGTAGATTCGGTGACTCCGTGACCCTAAATATGGGTCACAGGGGTCATGACCTGAAAACCTGAACAAAAATTCATCCTCTTCTCCATTGATTAAAATACTTGAAATTGTTTATACCTCTGATAAATATTTTTGGAAAATTTACATTTTGAAACTAGTGCAAGATTTAGTGCATTGATTAAAGCCTGATGAACGAGTCAATGGCTAAATAATAAAATGTTTTACATACACGTACATGACACATAGACCGGTCGGGAAAGGTTTTGATAGATGAAGGATAACCTTGAACTAATGTTAAAGGACGTAAAGCCAATGCAGGAAGATATAAAATAACTCAAGAAATTTAAAGAGGAATTGATACCCTTAAAGGCGACAAGGCATATTTCTGAAAACCTTGTTTAAATGGAGTATTCCGGTGAGCGCAATTATGAAATAGAAGAACTCGGCGAGGAGGTATAAATTAAAACTAAGAACATAGAACTAAGACAACTTAGATGAGATGTCATAGAACCAAACACATACAACCATTCAGTGTTAGAAATTCAGTTCGTATCATTGGAGTCTCAATATGAGGAAATTTACAAAATTTTGTTGGATATGCTTAACACTATTTATCATATTACTCATCTCAACTATAAATAAATATAATAGAATCCAACAAAAAAAAAAATAGGAAAAACAAGACAGACCAACACCCGTTTTTCATTAAAGGTGCATCCATTGTGTTGTACAGATCACGTGTACTAAACGTTATAAATATTGTAATTTTTTGTCGAGAAGTACTGACTTTTGCCGAATATTACCATATTGATGATGGTCGACTCAGTGCAGTGATAACATAAAAGTAAAAGTAGTGATTTCTAATCGAAAACCAGACAATGTACGCGCATCAATTTGTCAAACATAATTTTGGAAACAGACAAAAAGACAATTTTGGGTGGAAATTGTTCAACAGGTCCTGTGCATGTAAATGCAACGGGTAACTTCTGAACATGTATAACGATGTTTCCCTATTTTAATTGGAAAGTAGTAATCATGACAAAGTTGGCAATAGGGGATGAATGTGCACTTTAAGTGACATTGTTTGAGCTGAAATCACCATGCACGCATTAATCCAAATAAAATAGGAAGCACAAATAATGCATCTTTGATAAGTTCTCATGATCTCCAGGAATAGTGCAATGCTACACTGAATTTCAGCATAGTACCACCCATGGTTCTCTAGTTCCAGCCGATGCTCGCAGGTTTCACCGCAATGCATAGCCACTTGGTGTTGTGGGTTTTCTCCCTGCCATTATACCAGCAGCCGTGATATAAGTGACATAGTCTTGAAAGCGGCGTTAAACCCCAACTCCCCTCACCTCTTCAGGATTGCAATACTTTTGGTTTGATTTGTCATTTAATAGAAACGAAGTTTTCATTGATAGGTTTATTTACTTATATTAATGAAGGTTTCAATTTCTTATTATTGTCAATTTTCTCATTTATCCTAAAAATGAAGAAAACAATGTAAGAATCAAATAAAATAAAAAAAATTCTAAGAGGTATTTTCATCATAAAACTAATGAAGATAGAGACAAGATTGGAAAGCCATTTAAAAGCAGGAAAACAGCATAGTACCACCCATGGTTCTCTAGTTCCAGCCGATGCTCGCAGGTTTCACCGCAATGCATAGCCACTTGGTGTTGCGGGTTTTCTCCCTGCAATTATACCAGCAGCCGTGATATAAGTGACATACTCTTGAAAGCGGCGTTAAACCCCAACTCCCCTCACCTCTTCAGGATTACAATACTTTTGGTTTGATTTGTCATTTAATAGAAACGAAGTTTTTATTGATAGGTTTATTTACTTATATTAATGAAGGTTTCAATTTCTTATTATTTTCAATTTTCTCATTTCTCCTAAAAATGAAGAAAACAATGTAAGAATCAAATAAAAAATAAAAAATTTTCCAAGAGGTATTTTCAACATAAAACTAATGAAGATAGAGACAAGATTAGAAAGCCATTTAAAAGCAGGAAAACTGATTGTTAAATGGGGGATTAAAATGAAACACTAGCTATAGGCTCATGATCAAGCAGATGACTTAAAGATCCTGGAACCTCATTTTTTATTCTATTTTAATCAATTATTTTCATACAGACAATACTTTCAACTGTACATGTAAGTACTGAAAATTTGGTGTTGATGGGTCCTCTCATTAACGGAATATTAATGTTCAAATTGTGTAAATATTGGACTGCTGAAGAACTCAGCCGCGAGAAGACCCTAAAACGGGTGCGCGGGACTAGCTCTACTGCGCATGCCCGAAGTAGGCTGGTGACGTCATAGTCAGAATAGAACTATGGATAATAGTACGTTTTTGAGTAAACGTCATTATTTGTACTTACCGTCGACGACTCACCGTAGCCCCTTGATTGCCTATCAATCAACTCTCGACCAATAACACAGAAAACAATGCGGGAGTAACCAGCTCACCCAAGTCGCGCCACCTATGGTCACGTGACCAAAACCTCATTCCAACCTACCTGGAGCCAGTGAACGCTAGAGCGAACCTACTCGCAGGAGGGGAGGCAAGGGTGGGAAATAAAGATTGGTGAGTCGTCGACGGTAAGTACAAATAATGACGTTTACTCAAAAACGTACTATTATTTAACGTACTATACCGTCTCCGACTCACCGTAGCTCCGACTACCACAGAAGGTGGAGGGCTGCAAGAGCGAGGCGGCGGAGAGCGGTTACTCCCCCCACTATCGTCTAACTAAAGGAGGTTGCACAGGTACCCTGCTTAGGAGGGAAGCCCGCCCCGAACCAGAAGAAAGACAAACGAGACACGGAAGGTGCGATGCGAAGTTTATTACACTAAGTAACAACCGCAAGAACACAAAAATCTATCGGTGAAGTGCGACCCCTCTGGGGGTTGCCGGGCCCCCCGTGCGGTGCTGTGCAAACACATGTGGCCCCAGTCTGGCCACTCCCACGAGGTCTTCCGTGGATAGGTCTCGGAGGTAGTGGTTAGCGAAAACCATGCCGGACTTCCAGAACCAGCCCGACATGATGTCCGCAACGGCGATGTTGCTGTGAAAAGCCATGGTGGCTGAGACTGCTCTGATCTCATGAGGGTTCGCCCGAGCCGGCGGAGCTAACTCCTTGGCCTTGTATGCGTCAAGGACGGCTGACCGCAGGTAAACGCTCAATAGACGTTTGTCTATTTCCTTCGTGCTCTGCTGGGAGTGAGGTAGAAACAGTCTCCTCCTTCCCTGGCGGAGAGAGCGTGTGCGTTCCGCGTAAACCCTGAGAGCTCGGACCGGACAGAGGAGTCTGCTCTCCTCGTCCGTGGGAGAGGCTAGGCCTGAGAGGGCGAGGATTTGGAAAACCCTGCCCCGTTCATCCGTCCCCTGGTTCTTGCATACGAAATCCAGTGCAAGTCCCAGCGTGGCCCTCCCCCCGTCCCTCGCTTCGAACCGAAGCAAGTCGGCCTGAAGAGCGTGTAGCTCTGAGATCCTGGCGGCCGAAGCCATCGCCACCAGGAAGGCGGTCTTAACCGTCAGTCGGAGAATGATGGACTCCGTCAGAGGCTCATAGAAGTCCGAACATAAATGCTCAAGGACGATCGCTAGGTCCCACTCGGGGGGTCTGGGTTTGAGCCGCCCATCCTCCTGACGGTAGGTCTTAATTACCTCCTTAAGGACGGATGTGTCCACGGAGGGGTCCTGCTTGCGAACCACAGACATAATTGCCGCTAGGTGAGTGTTAATGGAGGAGGCCTTAAGCCCCCTCTCCTCCCGGAGATACACTAGGTACTCCGCCACCTGAGGGATCATCGCGACCTGGACGTCCCATCCCTTGTCCACACAGAAGGACACGAAAGACCCCCACTGTACATTGTACAGCTTGCGCGTGGAGACACGCTGGGCCGATGAGACAGCCGCGGCAACTCTCTTAGAGTAGCCCGCCTGTTTCAGTCCCTTTTGGAGACAAGCCAAGCGTGAAGATCCAGTGCTTGCGGGTTCTCGTGCACCCGCCCGCTTGGCTCGCTCACTAAGAGATTCCATCTGAGAGGGATGGGGATTGGGTCCTCCTGGCACATCCTCCGAAGGGGGACGAACCACGGCCTCGCTGGCCAGTGGGGGGCTATCAAGATCAGCCTGATCCGGTGGGTCGCCTTGATCTTCGCCACCACTTGAGTGAGAATGCGTCCATCCCTTCCCATGTGGACGACAGAGCGTCTAGGCCCCAGGCTCCGGGATCGGGGACGGGAGACACATAGACCGGCAGCTGGTGGTTCAGCCGCGTCGCAAAGAGATCTATGTGTGGAACGCCTGGGGGAGCAGCTTCCTCTCCGTGGACGGGGGTTTGTCCGGTCTGGAGAGAGCATCTGCTAGGACGTTCTTCACCCCCGGAATATGCACCGCCCGAACGATCATGTGCAGCCTGTCTGTTAGGCGGAAGAGGTCTAGCGCTAGTTGTAGAATGGCAACTGCCCTGGTCGAACCTTGCTTGTTTATTCCCCAAGCCGCTGTGGAGCTGTCCGTATGCACCAGTAGCACTTGGCCCCCCCTAGCAGAGCGGACCAGTGACGGATTGCCAGTCTGATAGCCTCCATCTCGAGCTCGTTGATGTGGCGCGTGCGCTAGGCCGGCGACCAGATCCCCGCCGTCTGCTCCTTTCCCAGGTGAGCACCCCAACCCTGCGTGGAGGCGTCCACTAAGAGATGAGCGGTCGCTGCAGGAGGTCTGAGTGGGACACCTGTGAATACGTTCGCCTGCACTTTCCACCAGGCCAGGTGCGGAACTAGTTGCTGGGGGAGCGGGAACGCATGTCTGCACGCCTCCTCCCTGACGTGAGGGTTGAGAAAGACCTGGAGCGGTCTCAGCTCCAGCCGCCCCCTCGCGGTGAGGTCCTGGGCTGACGTGAGTAGACCCAGAATCCGCTGCCACTGCCGAGGCAGGAGCGGTCCCCTGAGTCCCCGATCTAGTAGACTGTCTATCCTGGCCATCCGTTCCTGGGGAACGAACGCTCTGTACCGAACTGTGTCCAGTCTTGCTCCCAGGAAGGTGAGCGTGGTGGTGGGCTGTAGGTCCGATTTGGACAGATTTACCAGCCACCCTAGTCTCCTCAACAATTCGATCACGAAATCCCGTTGCTCCCTGAGGACTGAGGGATTGCGGTGGTGACTGAACCCGTCGTCCAGGTACATAGCGAACTGTACGTCGTGATGGTGAATAAATTGGACCACTGGCTGGGTCACTCTGGTGAATAGCCACGGAGCGGATGATATCCCGAACGGGAGCACATTCCACTGAAAGTGGTGCCCCCCCCCCCCCCCAGGACGAACCGGAGGTACTTGCGGTGTTCCCGGAAGATGGGAATGTGCAAGTACGCGTCCTGGAGGTCTAGGGATATCATCCAGTCCGATCGCTCCAGTAATTGCATTACTGACGACACAGTCAAGAGACGAAAATATGGCGGCCGTACGAGGTAGGAGCGTTTGAACACGGACAAGTCGTGAATGAGCCGCCATTTTTTCGAGTCTCTCTTGGGTCGGACGAACACGGGTGAGTAAAACCCGGGGGTGAGATCCTGGAGCGGGATTTCCTCCACCTCCCTGCTGTGGGTTACGAATTTTTATTATTAATCGATTCGGTGTCAGCATAAATGACATAAGTTACATGCATTTGATTTAGATAAATTTTAAAACAGAGTATAAGTAAAGTAATTAAAAGAATACTTTGTTTTAAAAATTATCAAAATCAAATTGAATAATTGAATTGAATGAAACCAGTATTACTGATATGTACAATTTCCGAATACATTAATAGCCAAGTTGTTAAAAAAATTATCTTTGAAATTTTGGAAATTGAAGTAGGCATATCTATACCAGTAAAATCAAGCCAATCATTAATAGGATATGAAGATGGCCTATTCGGTTTTGTTGCTACCGGAAATGAAGCAGATCTCAAAGCCCATATTAAACAATTATCATCATTATTCTTTACATTGATCATTGCCATCTTGTTTGTATAATAATCAGGTAAGTCTTAACAAGATCCACCTTTCAATGGGTTATATTTCGCCACATATAACCACATTTTTTCTATACGGTTTACCACCCACTCAGAACCATGAATCATTTTTCTAACCTTTCTTGTATCACTTTCTGAGATTGATATTAAGGAGAAAGAATATCGTTTGATTTTGTTAATACCATCTGGTTACTTCTAAAATAAAAGTCTGTAACAGTTTTTCCATCATCTTTACTCAACTGAACTTCAAGTGCCAATTGCTATTTAATGTTAGTCAATTCTGCTAGTTATTCAAGAAGTTTTTCTTCAACAAGGTTACAGGTAATTTTGAATAGCGTTAGTAAATCTTTATAATCAGGGACCATTTTCCAACTGTGTAAATACATTTTAAATGTTCTTGATAAATGGATTACATCAGGTTTCTCATCTTTTATCGGAATATATTTTTAAAAAGTTTTTGCTTATCAAGCTCATCTAAAGATTCGAGTTTAATTGATTTTGTTTTAAGTTTTATTATTGTGCTTTTCGCTTTTGATTTAGGTTTTCTTATTTTATTTCTTATTTTTGTTCTCATTTTATTAAAGGTAGATTGATATGGGTTTTTCAAAAAGGTTTCTGATAATGCCAAAAAGTGGTTAATATCCAACCCATAATCCATTTGGTATTTTCTCAAGAAAATAGTTGTTGAAATATTTTTCTTTATTTAAGGGAGACCCAATTAATGGTATTTCTGTGCAATATTATAGTTTGTAAAGCCTTTAATCAAGTATGACTTTGAAATCCAAAACATTTTACATAGTTTCTTATGAGCTATATCAATATTTTGTTCATAAACTATATACAGACAAATAGCTATCAAACCATGCCTTTTGCCCCGTCTTAAAATATATATTTACCATACTAGAAAATATACTCTGAATTCTTTAAGTAAGAAGTAAGCTGAAGGTTATTATTCTAATACTTGTAAAACAACACATGAAGAAAGTTAAGATTGCTAATACTTAAATAAAAAATGAAACTACCAAAATAGTCCCATTGTTCTATTATAGTAGGCAAATCTAATTCTAGTAAAACAGTCTTTGCATTAGATTAAGTTGAAACTTATTATTTATAACCCTTAGAAAACATAGTAATATTATTCCCATCGATTAATGATAATGAAACCTACAAATCTAGACTTTGGGTAAATAAAGATCCTAAAGTTTATCCAGTCCTTCCTGGGGATCGCCTAAATGATGCCTTAAATATTTTTCACGAGTTATTTAAGAACGAGCAATATAATATACGAGATAAATGCGACCAGTGTCTACATGAGAATTTTGGCTTTTGTGGATATTTTAAGTGCGTTTCAGGCAATTTTGTACTCATTAATTTTTTTAGTGGAAGCTACGCTAGAGGCAGATAACACTCAAGCACTGGGGTGAATGTTTACTTGTCTACTGCAAAAGAAATTCTCAAATTTTAAAATTTGTGTAGGTTTTAATGGGCCAGAAAATTTGTAAGCATTATCTCTATATTATTGTGTAACTATTATAAGTAATTTTGCACAAGTATTATTAACTTAAATGGTCAATAGTTCACTCTGTGAACATTATTTCGAAGTACACTTGTTTCTGTGTCACCTATTTTCGCGGTATTATAAATAATAATTTGTTTGTTTGTTTACACAAATATTTTGGTAATATCTCGTAGTTTAAAATTATTATGCTTTTTTGTAGGTTATCATTAATTTGTAACATTTCCTGTTGGATAATTTGATTAAATAAAGGTTTTTTTTTCTTTGTGAAGCTTGAACCACACACACACATAATAATGTAATACAAGCAGAATGTCACCTTCTGTTTTAAAGATTCACCGTCAATGACTGATAACAACACTGAATAAAATCTGTGTTCAAGATCAGTAGCCCAGTTGTTAACTCCTACAATGTTTTTGAAACTATAATTGAGAGAGAAAAAGTCAGAAAACAGTTATCTCCAAATAAATATGCAAAGCTACATTCTAATTCTTTGTACTGATTTTCCAACATTTTATAAAATTTAGCAATAACATTGAAATTTTCAGACTGAGCTCAGAAAATAGCTCTCGAAAAGTCTCAAAATCACAAAATTTTACTTTTTTGGGGAATATGTCCAAATTGTGCCAAAAATATCAATGTTTACTTTGAAGATTTAAAGTATTGACGCGTCAATCATAGTTATTGCTTAAGTGTAAAATAGCCATCAGAATGCTACGCATTTTTATAGAGCTATTTTTATGCTAAATAAGATGATACTTTGGTGATCCAGAACCTCCCCCATTTATATCTACTGCAATGGGAAAAGTCGGTCAAATCAGAATTCCCCTAACTAATATCTTTTTAAGTAACAAAAATGTTACAATAAAATGTTCTGTCACACTAATTTGGTGGTAAAACTGTATCTAAAGTCACAATTAATAATTCTTCTCTTACAAACCCCCTACCTGGACCATCCTTTTAGTTATAACGTGTGGGTTCACCTTTTTTAGAAACATTTTTATCATTTTGATACATTTTAAGTGACCAAACCGGATCCATGGCACGGATTCATTGTCCTCCCTCAAGTTCACCAGACTGGTATAAAAATCCTGCATCAACTCTATCAGATATGATTTGATTTGGCGCAGAAGATTCAGAGACAACTGTTTTCAATTAAATTGCATTAATAGGCTTCTTGTTTATCAAACGAGGGTCTTCATTTTTTATTGCAGATATAACTTGTGGTAATCTAACCACCCATTAAGTTGATCTTGTTTTGTCATCTTTTTCATTTCCTCGGCATATTTATACCCAAATAAACGCTCAGTTGGAGTGTTATTAAATCTTTCTACAAGAGCTTGACTTCTGTGTGCCTATTTCTCACCTCTCCTTAACCTAAAAACATTATGTAATGGAGAATGCATGAGGAGCTGTGGATTCGTTAAAAATAATCAACAAGCCCCGAAGGGGCGAGTTGATTATTTTTAACGAATCCACTGCTCCGAATTCTTCCACGACGTGCAGCGCAAAACTTCCACGCCAAGAGATGTGATTGACAGCTAAATATCTGCCTTTCATGCCTTCCGTGCATTACAAGTCATGAATAGAACGCGGGATTCTTACTGACAAACAATCCTTAGGTTTCTAACAGTGTCTTGTGGCCTGGTGGTTAGAAGCGCTGACTACCAAGCGAAGGGTTGCATGTTCGATTTCAGGTTCATGCATTACAAAAATTAATTTGTCTATAGTTGTCTAGATATTTTAAGATCCTATCCTATACACCAAGACAAAATACATTAGTCTCGAAAAATGTACCATTACTGAAAATGTCTAAACCTAACACCCCTCCTGACTGGGACAGTCAATGACCAGTAGATTCCTAAATAATAATCAACTGATAACACAATAGAGTGACGTCATGACCATGGAATAAGTTTTGTTAACAAACTTGTATCTCCCATACACTCACGCCCAGGATCTACTTGAAATATATTATGCCATTTTAAAGGACGTTTTTTTAATATATATTTTAACTTAAGCATTAATGATGAGTTTCAGTGCTTAGTTGTTGCGCTTCTTTATATTTACTGGCAACATCTATGACAGTTAATGCATACTTAAAAGTTTTTCTTTTTACTCGATCATGTGGTAAGAATAGCAAATCAGCTTGCTGAACCTCATTTGGTATATTTGGTAGATATATCAAACTTATGTCTCGGTATGTATTAGGTTGAGGTAAATATATTTTCCAAAAAGCTTAGTCTTAGTAATCTTAGCAGCCTTAGCGAGTTTATCTACAGCTGCAAGACCTTTCCAATATCCCCTGGGACTGTAATATATCTTTTCCATTTTTATAATAGATAAACAGGGTTTAAAAAGCCCATTAACATGAGAAACATGCATATGCGAAGTGTATTCTCTCCATCGGCAATCCATCTTGTTGTATATTTTTGTAGGAGACAATGGTGTCTTATTTATTTTCATTGCATATATGTTGTGCTCTTCGCTTCTCGAATGCCTCTTGAAATTGTTCATACTTAATATATATCTTTACTACATATCTTTTTAATTCCTTTAGCTTTCTTAATTTCAGTCTCAGACGTTTTAATACAATACATCTTAGGTCTTAATGCAACATATTCAGAACTGGGTACACCACTATGTTCACCCTTCATTTTACCTTCTTTTTTACACTGTGCGATGGATGATTTTTATCAAGATCACTGGTATCATACAGATTAATGTTTTCTTGCATGTCGCTATAGACATCATCTGTTTGCATTTCCAGTAGAAATGAATTGGTGTCAGTGTGTAAAATTTCACATTTATTTCCATACTTTTTCTTTATCTCATTGTAATAAAAGTCATACACTAATTGCTTGACAAGTCAAGGATGCTCATATCCACAAATATTGGTTTGTTAAAAAGTATCTTATGCCCTTTTTACATGCACACATTACTCTCAGGAGTATAATTACACCTAGGAGTATATTTACTCCAAGGAGTAAAAGTATATTTACTTTACGTTCCATTGGAATTTAAGGACCCTTAAGTATATTTGGTTTTCTTACAGCTAAAACTTCATTCTGGTGAGAACTAACAATGAGTTAACTGAGTATCCAGAAGTGAAGAAGAGATTATCAATATGTTCTGTGTAAGGCTTTGTGCTTGGTCTGTTAACTGACAAAAATAAGTGGTCGAATCATTCTCAAATATGGTGAAATGAAAATGTAAGGAGGAGTTTTAATGATGAACAGTGAAACGAAAACTTTAGCAATGACAATAAAAACATTCTATGTATTATGAAAAGAATCAAAACATTTTGTCCTAAGAGTGCGGCACCGTTCAGAGAACCAATTGGTCTACATTATAATGTTGCTATCGTCCTGTATTGGCTTGCATCTATTGCTTAAAACTGAACTATCAGTAACCTATTTGAAGTATTTGAAAATCTCCATAGATATGTTAATTCTCCAAATGGTGTAGAATTGCAGATTGTAATCAATTGATATGAAGATCACCGGAGATTTTCCAAACGTGGAGGTGCCATAGACTGCACCCACATGTCAATAGTAACACCAGTTTAAGCTGACTGCCACTGTCTCAATCGTAAGGAATGGTATTATGGAACTAAAGTAACGCCCTTAAAGCCTCCCACAATCTTTTCATAACAAGAATGACGAAGTTGTTTATAATGTTAGTTTATACCTTTATCAAGAAGCCTTAGAGCCACAAACAGAATCTCACAGCATCTCTGAGGTTGTTCAATAACAAGCTTAGCAGAGTCCGGGTGACTATTGAAGACACATTTGCGACACATACAGAAGAGCTCGGATGTAGATTAGAATATACATGTACAGTTACAATTGTTAAGGTGGTATGAAAACCCTAATGACATGCAGATAGAACTTGACGATGGCCCCAATGACGCTGATGGTTACAATACTGATGACCCGTTGCTGCACACTAACTTGCAATTGGCTGCTTAATTTGTCAATTCATAAATGGCATGTCTTTGAAGCAAACTAATGTTATTATGCCCTGTTATTGTTATGTGAGAATATATTTCAAAATGAAACGAGACTATTGTTGTTTTGATATGCTTCAACTAAAATAATGATAACTATTAACAATGAAAATATAATAAACTGTAAGAACAAAACACACTGAGTTAAATACTGATAGGTTTTTTGGATGGACGTTAAAGGAAATCAAACATCTAAGACACACGTATTAGGAACCAATTAAACATGTTTATATTAAAATGGTATTATACAGTATTATAAAAAAAATCATTTATGAAAAAACGATATAGCTAACAGAAACTTTGTAAATACAAAATACAAGACCAATGACAATGAATAGTTACTTTACAAAGTTTGAAAATATAAAAGTATGTCAAATTCTAGGATGCTGCATCAGTTTGCTTACAGGAGTAAACAGAAAATCTGTTTACATGACACGGTTACTTACAGGAGTAAAATACTCCTGGAGTAAATATACTTTTACTTTACCTATTGGGGTAGAGTATTTAATTCCTATGAGTATATATACTCCTGTAAGTAAATTAATTTTGGACTGTTTACATGACACGTTTACTCCCTGTAAGTATATTTACTCATAGGAGTAAATATACTCCCAGGAGTAAACGTGTGCATGTAAAAAGGGCTTTAGTTTTATTAATATGAACAGCAGCTAAATAAAAATCAAATGTTTTAAAGTCATTAAAATAAGATTTAGCTATGGCCTTTCTTAAAGGTTCTTCCTCACTTGTCCTGAACAATCTTACATCTACGCTATTTCTTAAATTCTCCATTCTTTTACCGTACACATAATTATTCATCAACTTATAAAAGTTCTTTTCGAAGTCACTAGTAGCATTTCCTCTCAAATCCATATTTAAACTTATATGCGGTTCCATCCAAGGACAAGGTATTTTCGTTAACTTCATGGCCAATGCAATATATATTTGGAGATTTCTGTAATGAATTACGCATTTTTTCCATTAAGTAAGGTACTAATTTCTCTACATCAGATAATTTGTCTCCATTTAATAATTTATTTTGGTAATCGGACAATCATTCTTGCTTTACCTTTAACCTTTCAAGAACTAAAGGATAGTTATTATGATCAGTATGCGTTTCTTTCAAATATTCTAAATTTACTTCAAGAATTAACCCTTTCTCTGAATCCTTAGGTTTATTCATAATATAGGTCAATTTTTGCGAACAAGGGTCTATACATTTTACCCACTCAAACCCACCTGTAGGTCAATATTGACTCACAGCCCAGCCGTAAAGACTATTCACAACTAAATAAAGTATATAAATTGATGGTTTACTCGAATCACATCCTTCTACATATTTATTGTTAGCTTTTGCATGGTTTTAAGACACCATTGGTATACCACCACGAAGTCCTTTCTCGATTAACAAGTGCATGTTATAATCGGTTAATAGCTGAAGTTTTACCTTAGTTTTCTTGAGTAAAGCATCCCACGATAGGCTAGGACTTGTGATATAAAGTGCTAATAGGTATTGTTTCAGACATGTTTTTCGGAACTGTTCGAAAATATCAGCCACGAACGTGGTGTCTGAATGTAGATAAAGATCATGATAATCACCTAAATTTGTACATTTAGCGTGATCCTCATCACTAATATGACTTTCCGATAAATCATTATAGAAACATTCAGTTTTTTTCAAACCTACCCCAATCATCCATATATGAATAGAGTTATATGCCCTTTTTCAATAATAAATGTCTACTCTCTTCCTGAGCGTATTTTTCCGTTATCGGGATATCGCTATTAGCCGTAACCAGAACAAACGAAGATTTCCTAAAGAAAAGGATACATATTGTCATATTCCTAGGTATACAGTTTATCTGACCCTGAACTTTAAAATTAGCCTGCATAATAGAATTTAAGATCGTGTAATACTGCAGGAATGTTAATGCTTTCGGGTTTTATTTTTAGTTGTAGGTTGCATTTGAGCTGGGCCATGATATTTCAGAAGCAGAGACAGTTGATGAGAAGGTGTACAAGTTTGATCAGACTCTGGAGAAGATCTTGGATTGTCATGCACCTCTGAAAACACGCACTGTTGTGATCCGTCCAAATACTGGTTGGTACACTGATGAAATCTGTGAAATGAAGAAGAGACGTCGAACAGCTGAAAGGACTTGGCGTAAAACGCAGCTCGAAGTACATCGACAAATCTATGCAAAAGCCAGGAACGACGTCAATAAACTACTCATTTCCACAAAGCAGTCGTTCATTTCACAGAGTATCCAGGATAACAAGAAGAACCCTCGACAACTTTACCTGCTCATCAATAACCTTCTGAAACACAAATCCTCTTGCACATTGCCTGTTTTCAGCAATAAGAAAGACTTGACGGGAAGATTTGTGGATTTCTTCTCCAGCAAGATCGACAACATTCGGACTGAGCTGGAGGCAGTTCAGGAATTCCCAACTGAAGAAGGTGAATTGCAGTTCCCTGGGCAAACACTTAACTCCTTCAGGAACATCACAAGTCAGGACCTCAAGGAGGTAATCCTTAGTGCAAAGACTAAGACGTCATCACTCGATGTCATGCCCACTTGGCTTACTAAAACAACCATAGATCACCTTTTGTTCCCATTGGTCGACATATTCAATACTTCCTTCAGCAACGGCGAGGTCCCAAGCACCTACAAGCAGGCAATCATCACCCCTCTACTCAAGAAGCCATCGCTGGACCCCGACGACCTTAAACATTATAGACCCGTTTCCAACGTGTCCTTTGTCTCAAAATGCAATTAGAAAATCGTAGCAAAAAGGCTAACAGACCATCTTAACAAAAATGAACTTTGTGAGGAATTCCAATCTGCCTACCGTGCCAGACATAGTACTGAGACAGCCTTAGTCAAAGTTCACAATGATATTATGTCTGCCATGGATAATAAGATGGTCACGTTGGTGGTACTCCTAGATCTGTCAAGTGCCTTCGATACGGTCGACCACGAGATCCTCATCCAGCGTCTTCACACAAGGATAGGAGTCAGGGGAACAGCTCTTGACTGGCTGAAGTCGTACCTTTCTGGCAGGTCTCAAGCTGTGCAAATTGATTCTGAAATGTCATGTTCAGCACCACTCCGTTGCGGAGTTCCTCAGGGCTCGGTACTCGGGCCTCTGCTCTTCAGCATATATATTCTCCCAATTGGAGACATTGTAAGAAAACACTCTCTGAACTTTCACCTATATGCGGACGACAACCAGTTGTATATATCTGTGGAACCCAAGTCTGCTGCCAACTGTGCACTTAAAATCCAAGACTGTATTGCAGAAATAAATACATGGATGACAACAAATTACCTTAAATTAAATGGAAGCAAGACAGAATTCCTAGCAACTGGATCACGTCAACAATTGCAAAAACTGCCACAGTCTCTGTCCATATGAATTTATGAAGATGTGATTGAACCAACTGACACAGCAAGAAATCTAGGAGTTATATTTGAAACTACTATGTCTCCCCACCAACAGATCACTGCCCTTTCCAAGTCCTGCTACTTCCACATCTTTAACATCAGCAAAATTCGGCATCTCCTTGACTACAACACCCTTCAGCTACTCATGACAAGTCTTGTGCTCTCTAAATTAGATTACTGCAACTCTCTCTACCACAAAATTCCTGGACATTTGATTTCAAAACTACAAAGAATTCAGAACTCTGCTGCCCGAGTCGTCGCCCGTGTTCCAAGATATGACATAATCTCTCCCGTCCTAGATAAACTTCACTGGCTTCCCATCTCTCTCAGAATCAACTTTAAACTTCTCCTTCTAACACACAGTTGCATCTACGACCCTGACTTCCCAAGATATCTCAAGAACCATGTCAACCTCCACACGCCAAGCAGACCTCTTCGCTCCAGCAACTCCGTTCTCCTCACCCAGCCCACCACCAAGACCACAATGGGGGACAGAGCGTTCTCAGCTGCAGCCCCTAAACTCTGGAACAGCCTCCCAAACTCCATCAAAGAAATCACAGAAAGAGACTATTTCAAGAAAGCCCTTAAAACTCATCTTTTCAAACTTAACCAATTATCTCTCCCATAGACTCTATCTTTCCTCTTCTCAGCGCCGTTGAGCAAAATGTTTTGGAAACAGGCGCTATAGAAATTCATTATTATTATTATTATTATATTGATTTGTAATGTTGCAGTGATCGCGTACTCTGTCATTCCCCAAACGTTTACCACAAATCAAACAATTGCCAGCCGTATTACACTCACTAATTTCATCCTTAGTCATTGGTTTCATAGGTTCTATATTATTTAATTATTCCCTTATTGACTTTTTCAACTTCTTGAAGAACTCAAAAAAATACCCGCGCCGCATTTGGCCCCCTATAAATTTGATGTTTATCGATCACAAATCCAAATCCACAAGCTTCATGTTCCTGAGTTTTACAAGTAAAACTTTTGTTGTTATCAGACTGTGGGTTACGAATTTTTATTATTAATCGATTCGGTGTCAGCATAAATGACATAAGGTACATGCATTTGATTTAGATAAATTTTAAAACAGAGTATAAGTAAAGTAATTAAAAGAATACTTTGTTTTAAAAATTATCAAAATCAAATTGAATAATTGAATTGAATGAAACCAGTATTACTGATATGTACGATTTCCGAATACATTAATAGCCAAGTTGTTAAAAAAATTATCTTTGAAATTTTGGAAATTGAAGTAGGCATATCTATACCAGTAAAATCAAGCCAATCATTAATAGGATATGAAGATGGCCTATTCGGATTTGTTGCTACCGGAAATGAAGCAGATCTCAAAGCCCATATTAAACAATTATCATCATTATTCTTTACATTGATCATTGCCATCTTGTTTGTATAATATTCAGGTAAGTCTTAACAAGATCCACCTTTCAATGGGTTATATTTCGCCACATATAACCACATTTTTTCTATACGGTTTACCACCCACTCAAAACCATGAATCATTTTTCTAACCTTTCTTGTATCACTTTCTGAGATTGATATTAAGGAGAAAGAATATCGTTTGATTTTGTTAATACCATCTGGTTACTTCTAAAATAAAAGTCTGTAACAGATTTCCATCATCTTTACTCAACTGAACTTCAAGTGCCAATTGCTATTTAATGTTAGTCAATTCTGCTAGTTATTCAAGAAGTTTTTCTTCAACAAGGTTACAGGTAAATTTTGAATAGCGTTAGTAAATCTTTATAATCAGGGACCATTTTCCAACTGTGTAAATACATTTTAAATGTTCTTGATAAATGGATTACATCAGGTTTCTCATCTTTTATCGGAATATATTTTTAAAAAGTTTTTGCTTATCAAGCTCATCTAAAGATTCGAGTTTAATTGATTTTGTTTTAAGTTTTATTATTATGCTTTTCGCTTTTGATTTAGGTTTTCTTATTTTATTTCTTATTTTTGTTCTCATTTTATTAAAGGTAGATTGATATGGGTTTTTCAAAAAGGTTTCTGATAATGCCAAAAAGTGGTTAATATCCAACCCATAATCCATTTGGTATTTTCTCAAGAAAATAGTTGTTGAAATATTTTTCTTTATTTAAGGGAGACCCAATTAATGGTATTTCTGTGCAATATTATAGTTTGTAAAGCCTTTAATCAAGTATGACTTTGAAATCCAAAACATTTTACATAGTTTCTTATGAGCTATATCAATATTTTGTTCATAAACTATATACAGACAAATAGCTATCAAACCATGTCTTTTGCCCCGTCTTAAAAATATATATTTACCATACTAGAAAATATACTCTGAATTCTTTAAGTAAGAAGTAAGCTGAAGGTTATTATTCTAATACTTGTAAAACAACACATGAAGAAAGTTAAGATTGCTAATACTTAAATAAAAAATGAAACTACCAAAATAGTCCCATTGTTCTATTATAGTAGGCAAATCTAATTCTAGTAAAACAGTCTTTGCATTAGATTAAGTTGAAACTTATTATTTATAACCCTTAGAAAACATAGTAATATTATTCCCATCGATTAATGATAATGAAACCTACAAATCTAGACTTTGGGTAAATAAAGATCCTAAAGTTTATCCAGTCCTTCCTGGGGATCGCCTAAATGATGCCTTAAATATTTTTCACGAGTTATTTAAGAACGAGCAATATAATATACGAGATAAATACGACCAGTGTCTACATGAGAATTTTGGCTTTTGTGGATATTTTAAGTGCGTTTCAGGCAATTTTGTACTCATTTATTTTTTTAGTGGAAGCTACGCTAGAGGCAGATAACACTCAAGCACTGGGGTGAATGTTTACTTGTCTACTGCAAAAGAAATTCTCAAATTTTAATATTTGTGTAGGTTTTAATGGGCCAGAACATTTGTAAGCATTATCTCTATATTATTGTGTAACTATTATAAGTAATTTTGCACAAGTATTATTAACTTAAATGGTCAATAGTTCACTCTGTGAACATTATTTCGAAGTACACTTGTTTCTGTGTTACCTATTTTCGCGGTATTATAAATAATAATTTGTTTGTTTGTTTACACTAGTTCAAGTCACAGACTATCATCTCTGAAAATTTCATGAAAATCGGTCAAGCGGTTAAGCAGGAATCCTTCGGACAAAAAATAATAATTAAAAAAAACAATTAAAAAAACACGATAATAACAATAGGTTTTCCAGACGTAGTCTTGAAGACCTAAAAACAACAAAAAACAAGATAATAACAATAGGTCTTCCAGACGTAGTCTTGAAGACCTAATGAAGAACACGGATAATAACAATAGGTTTTCCTGACTTAAGTCATGAAGACCTTACTATACCAATGACCATTGAGGGGGGTACAAATCAGTTCTATAGTCAACATATGCGTAAGCATAATTTATGGGATGAAAATAAGAAACTTCCCACAATAAAACGTAATCCATTAAAAAAAATGGTGACAAAAAAGAAGAAACCGACTCTGTGCATATTTACTTGTACATTATCAAGGATGGTCAATTGAATATAGATATAGAGGATATTTGGCTTTTCTTGATAAATACCATGTTTATCTCGTCGAGTGGGGTAGAAGGTTAAAGTAGAGTGATAATATTTAAAGTTTCTACCTCACGAGATGAGATAAGCATGGTATTTGTCAAGAAAAGACAAATGTTATATTTATTATATGACCAAATCCTTGCATATTCACCGAAATCGACTTGAATGAGCCTGTCGCCTCAGCAACAATGTGACGTCATGAACGTGTCATGACGTCAGAGCATTGTTTTATGACGTCAAGTCATTGTTATATCAGTCACTAGTGACTGATAACACGTTCCAGTATTATTTTAACTAGTGACTGATAACACGGTTTATTTTCATTCTCGGTATTTCACCTGCAATCATATAATATTCTATTCTATTGTTATTATTAGTTTTTTATTTATACAGTTCTACCGCAAAAATAAAGGATATTCATTTGTTATAACCCAAATGTTTTCACAAAATGATATTATTCCCCGAGTACAGCTCTAGAGAGAGAAATATACACATCCGAGTTTAAATGTATCAATACGTAACATATGTTATCTAAACATTGATCTCGTTGGCGATACGCGCTGTTGGGACATATATAACATATATAACAGCGCTGAAAATAGTTAGTCTGGTGTCTCGCCAGCAGAGCGGGACAAGATTATCCAATCGGGACATTTCTGTTACTTAAAATATATATAAGTCAGGGGAATTTTGATTTGACCGTTTTTTTATCAAAATAAACGGCACCCAGTATATAAGCACTCCAGGCAGTGTGAGGAGACTGGTTGTGCCATGGACTACACACGCTTTAGAAGTTGATACTCTCGCTATTGATGTTGGAATCTTTTCACTTTTTTGCTAATTGATAACATGTAATGGAACATGATCGAATTATGCATGGACACCTACACACCTGCTTAAAAAGGGTGAATATTCCTTTCCGTATCATCATGGTTTCTCAATAGTCGATATACTTGTTGTTAATTGGCTTTAGTTTAAAATATCTGTTGGCATGCTCTGTCAACCATGTTTATAGGAAGAAGACTTTAGAACCTATCGTTTCTTTTGTCCCTCATTTTATGTTACGTTTAATGATTAGTATATGTCAACACTTTAAATAAGAGTAGGTTTCACTGCGTTCGATTACTTGTACATTGTACAACCATTCCATTATTTGAATATATTGGGTTATTTCAATTGTTATACCCCGCTACGAAGTAAGCGGTGGTATATAGCGGTCATTCCGTCCGCCCGTCCTTCCGTCCGGTCAATTTTCTCAAAAACCGTCAAAGGTACATCAACCAAACTTTGTACAGTTGTTAACCATGTTATTCCGATCGCGCACAGACAATTTTAAATTTTCTGAGATTTAAATTTTTTCGTTTCCATGGAAACGTCACATTTTTTACTTACTTTTATTGTGTTCAATCGGGACAAGTTTTCTCGGAAACTGTTCAAACTAGGTGAATGAAATTTTGGATGTGAGTACTCATGACCATACTCTTTATCGAGTTCGAAAACCACTTCCGAAATATTATTTTTTAAGGAGTTATGGCCCTTGAATCCGAAATTGAACTTAGTACCAAAAGAACTGTGATGCTCCAATGGGGCAAATTTTTCTCGGAAACTGTTACATCTAGGTGAATAAAATTAAAATGGAAGTAGTCCAGATGATACTCTTTATCGAGTTCGAAAACCACTTCCGAAATATTATTTTTTACGGAGTTATAGCCCTTGAATCCGAAATTGAACTTAGTATCAAAAGAACTGTGATGCTCCAATTTGGACATGTCAATCTTTCTCGGAAACTATTACATCTAGGTGAAAGAAATTTAACATGTAGGTAGTCAAGATGATACTCTTTATCGAGTTCACAGTCCAGTTCCGAAATATTGTTTTTATTATTATCATTTAAGCCCTTGAATCTGTAATTGAACTTAGTACAAATTACCGGTGTGATGATCTAATGGGAAAAATTAAGTTACCTGAAATTTTTTACATCTGGGTGAATGAAATTTCGTATTAACAAAGCCAGTTTCCAAAATTATTTTGGACAATATTATGATGCTTGAAGCTGTTTTTTTAAACATAGTACTCTCCACAATTATAATTCTCAATGGACGGATAGCAGATGGCGGGGGTATGTGAACCATGGTCACTTTTTTCTTGTTTAATTGAGTCAAATGTCACGCTATTTCAGTTTGAAGCCCCAAACGTGTGTTTCTGGTATATACCTGCAAAATGGCGCTCAGTTGGACGAAGTCAGATACCCGACGAGGAACTTAATAAGGTGGGTATATTTTGTCTCCGTCATATCCTCTTATATCCTATCGCTCGTATCATACCTTTCTTTGGTTTCTGTAATATGATTTTGAATTCATTCAAAACAGAGATCGTTAAATAGCTTCGATGTGTTTGGCTAGCTAATGACTGGGTTTTGTCTGCACTAAACTGGTAAAGAATACACGTCTATCATACAAATATTATAACGGCCGAAAATCGTTAGTTTTTAGCTATTAAGCTTAAAATTTGCATTTGTTTTCAAAATTACCATATATCAAGTACTCACTGTGATAAAGTATTGCGAATTAGTGCTCATGAGAGGATTCCTAATATGTATAATGCCTCAGCTATATACTGTGCAAATATCAGCTCTCTAGTGGAGAAGATTGTCAAAGGTGCATGGGGTCCAACGATTTTTAAAAGGGAGTTAAATCAAGATGGCGGCGAAACCACGTGACCTACAAATTCGTCATGTTTACTTTTTTGCTTGCATGTTTTTTGCGCATCTTTTAGAAAAAGTTGCAAGTCTCTAACTGCATTTAAAACAAAAATCCCATGTTAAAAATCATTGATGAAATATCCATGGTTGACCATACACTCTTGTCCTATATTCATTTAAGACTGAGGCAAATCAAACGAACACTTGAACATATACCATTTGGAAATGTTTCAGTTGTGGCTGTCGAAGACTTTTATCAACTGCCCCCAGTTAAAGGGAAAGCCTTAGTTTCAGAAAATTTGGGAATCGATTATTTCAATGATTTCTTTTACAAAGCTGAATTGACAAAACTTATGAGACAAAACAATACACATTTTTTCTGGACCTCTGAATCGCTTACGAGTCCGGGAACTTAAGACAGAGATAAATCAAGAGGATATAGCAACTCTTGAGAACCGAGAAACTGGAGAAGATGTTGATTGCATTCATATCTTTGCTCTTAATCGTCATGTTGATTATTTTAATTTGAAGAAACTGCGTGAAAAATATGAAGACATAAAGGTTATTACAGCTGAAGACTGGCGTTTCGATAAGAAAGTCTAAGTGTGGTACGTTTGCATTACCTAAAACAATAAGTATTGGAGTTGGTGCACGAGTCATGCTGACAAGAAATATAGATACAGACTGGACTGGACTGGTCAATGGTGTGTTTGGAACAGTGCATTACTTATGTTTCAAAGGTGCAAAGGAAACCAGTGAAAAGATTTTCGTTCTTTTTGACAATTGTAAAATTGGAGAAAATTGAGAAAGAAAACACGTTTTCCAGATAATGTTTCAGATGTAAGTTCACCCATTGTTAGACAGGAGTAATCTGCTAAAAATGGATCAGGCATCCGTCATCAGTTCCCTTTGAAATTAGCATGGGCATGCACTGTTAATAAAACTCAGGGGTTGACTTTCGACAAAGTCTTGGTTTCATTTTCAGGCTATTCGTACTGCAGGTCAAGCATATGTAGCTTTAAGCCGGGTTAAATCTTTAGATGGTCTAGTAATTCAACATTTCGATTCAGCGAAATATACTGTAACTAGATGAGCGTTTGCGGGACACCGCAAAAGCAGTGCAGCTCCGAAACTTTGGGTCTCGCCTTTCCCTGTTCCGCCTTCTCTTCAGCATAAATAAAATGGGAAAAATTGTTTACAAACATTTTTTCATTATTCAACTTATTCTAACTAAATGAATTATCACTGGGGTCACTGTTCACAAGTTTGTTCTTAAAACCTATTTCTGATTTCAAAATTGGATCAAGGCATTAACATGGCCTTAACCAATATCTCATGACTTTGACCTTTGACCTTCAAGGTCACACCATCAATGATTACTTTTCATTGTGTATAACAATCATGCAATGACTCAAAGTATTCATTGTTAACATAAGGCATATTCACAAGAGCATGCTTAGGCAGTGACCTTGCTGTGACCTTGACCTTTGACAGATCTAATCGGAAACGTTTTCAAATCTTGGTCTTTCTTCATTGTTGATATATACCAAATAAGAGCCTGACAGCAAAAAAATGTTTGAAGTTATCGTGTTTACAAGGATTGTTGTAGTGATTTCAGAACTCATGACCTTGACCTTTGACCTTGAATGTGAGCATGTCAAAATAATTCCCCAGGTGTACAAGAAAGAAGCTATATATATTAGGTTTTGATACCTTCATGGATAAAAGTTATTTAGTGATTTCAGAACTGGTGACCTTGACCCTATCTCGTGACCTTGACCATTAAAATTCAAGGCCACACAATCAAAGTGTTAATAGTTGAAATAAGACATTTTCGCAAAAGCATGCTTAAGTTGTGACCTCGCTATGACCTTGACCTTTGACGGATGTAAGCGAAAACCTTTTCAAATATTGGTCTTTCTCCATAGTTGATATACACCAAAAAAGAGCCTGATAGCACAAATATTTTTCAAGTTATCGTGTTTATAAGGATTTTTTTTAGCGATTTCAGAACTCGTGACCTTGACCTTTGACCTTGAATGTGAACATGTCAAAAAAATTCTCCAGGGGCATAAATAAGAAGTTATGTATATAAGTTCTCAAAACCTTCTAGGAAAAAAGTTATAGCGAATACAAAACGCGGCGGCGGCGACGACGGAAACTGCGCAAAAACTGATAGCAGCTCCGACTTAGTCGGAGCTGCTAATGAACTGGTAACCAATGCAATCTCGAAAATGACAACTTCTCTTTTGGAACCCATAGTTTCCCTTGAGAGAAAAAGATTTACAATTGTACTGCACAATGTTCAAGGATTGCAGTCTCATTTTGAATGTCTGCATAAAGATGAGCGTTTCGTGAATGCAGATCTCATTTGTCTCACTGAGACGTGGATATCTGATGCGAAATTAACTGAAAAATACAATCTGCAGCCATTTTCGTTCTACCACCAGAATAGGAAGTCATCTTATGTTAATTCAAGTAGCATGAAACATTCAAACTTGAAGTCTCGATTACATGTTTGTGTAGGTATTTATGTGAAAGATGGTGTTTCTATTCAACTTGTGAAACAACACTTAAATATAGAGCACGTGTGTATTTTTTTACCGGAAAATGATATTGTTGTTATTCTGTTACATGGTTTTGCCAAGCATGTATCAGAAGAAACAACAGAAGATGACACTATCATTGATCATGTATATACGAGAAACATCAATATCAGTTCTGTTAGCATTTCGCCAACCTAGTACAGTTTCCATAAAGCAATACAAGTAGAACTTGATTGAAAATTACCAGCCCTGATTGAGTGTGCCAGAAAACGGTTTAGCTTGACCAGATGCTGACCCAAGTGGTTATGTATTTAGCTGTTGATCAACAAATTCACCAATCCTTGTCAATCTCTAATTGATGATTGTGGCAAAAAGTGTATTGCCTCACCTGTGGATATGTGTTTAGTTGTTTGATGAAAATGACAAGTTTATCTATATATTTGAATTTTGCAATAATTGGTTTGCGATGTTTCAAGCTTAGTGTTGAGATGTTTGATGAATATGACCAATTCTAGTTAATCTGTATGTATATTTGTAATAAATGCTATTGCTGGACTTTGTTTTCGGACCCCAAGACGACGTTTTGTTTCAAGCTTAAGTTCACTATCAATAGTTCACATAATTGGTTAAGCAGATGTGATCTCTTGAACTTGAATGAAAATGAGCAATGAAAAAATGAATTTGAGAGATTCATGCTTAATAGTAGGTGTCATTAATAAAATAATATATTTGCTTTAAAATGAGATATCAACTATGTTGGTATCTTTAGAGGTTACAGAGCAATAATTCTCCTTTGAAAATGTTCAAATTGCAACCTAACTATCAGCTTTTACACGATAAAGATGTAAAGCCGAACTGTTAAGTAGCGTATCTGCATCAGATTATAATAAACAACTTTGACAAATCTTCAGTATTGTCCATATGAACATGATGCCAAAATTAGCGCTTTTTTAAATTTTTGGGGGCACATTATGAAAGTACCAGAGCATCTTGTGGAGCAATTATTCAGCTTTAATATGAGCTATGACACGTAGCTGTATGTATGATTGTATGATTATTTCTAAAGACGTGTACCCTCAAAACCGCCTATAATGTCTTTAATAGCTTTCGAGGTTTGAAGTTTTGACTTCAAGGGGGGGATAACTCGCGGAAGAAGTAGAAAATCAAAAAAGTGGCTAGACACAAATCCAGTTTATATCATAAGCTACAAATCATGAAAATCGGTCAAGCGGATAAGCGGGAATCCTTCAAAAGAAAACAGGTCAAATAATAATAATAAGAAGAAAATGGAACCATCGTTTATTAATGACATGATCTTTCTCACGATTAAGACAAAATGGTTAATATTTCATGTTGAGGTGTGACACAGAAAATGTTGTGCTTTAATTTCTACTTGAGTAGATGTAATCATAATTTAGATTGCATAAATAGTTAATGCTATGCGTTCTTCTGAATATTCAAGAAATTACTATAAAATGCTTATTTTCGGACGCCTATACAACGTTTGCGATGTTTGAAGCTTAACCATCAACTTTTTAATGACAACAGGCAAGTTGTTATTGATGAAATTATGCATAGGTAGATGTGAATAACAATTCAATAGCATAATTAGTTATGCAATTCTGATCCTTTGAACATTGCTGAAAATGGCGATTTTTGAAAAATGACAATCTTCTATGACTTGTCACAAGTAAAATATGACAGATACATGCTTGAAATTTATTGTCCTTCATAAATGCCCCTTCTACTTCCAAATGAGACATTAATCATGTTGCTATCTTTTGTGGTTTACGATCGAAAATTCTCCAAAGAAAGTACCCTTCGACAATTCTCCTTCACCTAACTCAGTACTACAAACAACACAACACTGGTATGGGATATCATGTGCGATGCACTCCTGTTTATTGTGTATCAACACCATCATCATCCATTATCATCAACCTCGCAAACTACATCACAATCATCATGATATATACAAAAGATCAAAATCACGTTACAGTATTGTGTAAGATGACACATTCATATAACCTCGATCACGTATTATCATTGCTCGTCAGCACACAACATAAACAAATACTCACACGTATTATCATTGGTCGTCAGCACACAACATACACAAATACTAACACGTATTATTATGACTCGCCAGTACATAACATAAACAAATACTCCCACGTATTATCATTGCTCGTCAGCACACAACATACACAAATACTAACACGTATTATTATGGCTCGCCAGCACACAACATAAACAAATACTCCCACGTATTAGCATTGCTCGTCAGCACACAACATACACAAATACTAACACGTATTATCATGACTCGCCAACACACAACACAAACAAATACTCCCACGTATTATCATTGCTCGTCAGCACACAACATACACAAATACTAACACGTATTATTATGGCTCGCCAGCACACAACATAAACAAATACTCCCACGTATTAGCATTGCTCGTCAGCACACAACATACACAAATACTAACACGTATTATCATGACTCGCCAACACACAACACAAACAAATACTCCCACGTATTATCATTGCTCGTCAGCACACAACATACACAAATACTAACACGTATTATTATGGCTCGCCAGCACACAACATAAACAAATACTCACACGTATTATGATGGCTCGTCAGCACACACAACATGCATATATTCACATGCTCTATCGTTACTTACATGAATTAAAATTCTTCACTGCACAATCACAAATACTCACAAGTTTAACCATGATTTGTTAGATGAACTTTATTGCATATACTTGCACGAATCGTCAAACTGAAATAACCATATACCACATGATGTATACACAGCAAATACAGGTCAAACCTGACTCGAGCGCACCGCAACTGAGAATGGACTTAGAATTCGCGCCTTCACTTATATACTCATATCAACGCCCTCTAGCGGCCTCCCTTGCATGAACATGTAGTACTTTCCTACGCAGGAGAAAATAATTTCATTCTAATTCGTTCCTCAAACGAAAGAAATTATATTTTAACCACAAATGTTTACAGTTTTGGGATTATGTCCAAATTGTGCCGAAACTATCAACTTTTTATATGATAATGATATGCTATGGAATTGTTAAGCTGGTTATGATAAAGAGATTGTCATAAATAACGTTGTCATAACTTCAAAAATCGGGCTGGAGCATTTTGTTTAGCAGTTATTCAGCTCTAAAATGAGCTATAACACATACCTGTATGTCTTGCCGTGATTTAGAAGAACATTTTTGAAGACGCGTACCCTCACAAAATGTAGCAAAAAATCCATTCGAACAGCCGAAACTGCTATATGTTTAATGGATGAGGAATGTTGTTGCCAACATAGTGGTGAAAGTTTTGTGGAAATACCTTGATTAGTTTTCGAGATATTGAGGTTTAAAGTTTTGACTTCAAGGGGGGATAACTCGCGGAAGAAGTCGAAAATAAAAAAGTGCCTCAACGTAAATCCAGTTTATGTCACAAGCCACAAACTCTGAAAAAATCATGAAAATCGGTCAAGCGGTTAAGCGGGAATCCCTCGGACAAAAAAGGGCAAATAATAATACCTCTGCTTGACCTTGAACTTCATGTTCATGTTATTATTTCATCAGTTTATCTTCTTTGAAATGACTTATCAAACATGTCTCTATCTTCAGTAGTTTTTTTAAAACTAAAACCTATATGCCTATTCGATGGGGAATGTTGTTGCCCACATTTTGGTGAAGGTTTTGTGAAATTATCTTGTATAGTTTTCGAGCTATTGAGGTTTGAAATTTTGACAGATCACTCAGTCGAAAATCGAAAAAAGTCAGAAGTCGAAAATAAAAAATCGGCGAACGTACAGAGCTAGTTTTTGTGACAGGCTATAATCCCTGAAATTTTCATGGAAATCGACTCAGCCGTTACGTCACAGTGAGACTTTCGTCTTGAAGACCTAATAATAAAAGAATCAGGATAATAACAATACGTCTTTGAGAATACGTCTTGAAGACCTAACTAGGACTGCCAGGGAAGTACTGACGGTCTTCAGACTGCTATATTGTCGCCAAAGCAATATTTCCTCATAGTTCATGGTTTTAGTTACATTGAACAGTTCCCAGGTTTCCGCAAGCTCCTGCCAAGGTGCATGCCGCCAAAAGCAGACGAGACTTTGAAACGATGGAAATTTGGAATTATAAAAAAAATTCCCTGCTACGAATATCATAAGCTTTATTTACTTGCAGGAAATGCTATTGTGTATCTTTTAAAGGGGGTCTAAGGCGCCTGATAAGACGACTGCTGACGAGCGTGTTGCGTGCCACTGACATTGTCACGTGATTAAGACTGGGTGCAGACCCCGCCAGTGGTCATGGTTTTGACAGGGGATTCCCCCTTTTCACACGCGATCATTGATTGGCTGATTGTTCCCCGAAATTCGGAGACTTTTCCCTTGCAGCTGACGCAAAAATATATTCAATAAATGCAATCGGTTTGTTTCCAAATGTTTTGTTTTATTTGTGTTTTCTTTTGATAAATAATTGATAGTTTGATTTATATTTATTTTATCAAAACTAGCCTTTGCGTGAGGTTCAATTAACGGTTTCAAGAACGAAATTTGCGAAATATTTGTTTTATTGTAAATGTTGGCGCACAATTAAGAACGTTTAGGAAGCTCCAGAATGTATTAAATTATATGAATATTCCAGTAGAAACATCTATTCATTACAATTAAAATATTGGTACTTTAAATGCGATTATGTGGTTAAGTACTGATATTTTGATATTATTTCAAAATTACCTTGGTTCGGACAGTTTTGACCAAGGTTGACTATTACATTTTCTTTGTAACCACTTGTAAGTTTTAAATGACCGCGGAAAAACTATTGAAATAAGTAGAAATATTACAGTTTCACATGTGACAACAAAATTAAGTTAGAACATTAAAAGTTTAGCGCTCACATCGTTTATGCAGCACCATACCTGCGAAAGTGATTGTGACGTCATTTATTCTAACGATGGATGTGGCATTTGCTAAGAATTTAGCATAGGAAAGCATGCTCTCAATAAATGACAAATTACTTCAAGCAGTTTAACTAGGGATATGTTATTGTTCCTGGACTATTATACATGTGTGCATGGATATAAAGAATCAGTTTGGTGAATAGTTTAAACCACTGACGAATGCCATACAGAATATTAGGTTAGATTATATTAGAAAACTTGAGTAGACAAAACTCTCGGCACGCTGTGGTGGTAATTAATCGTGGGTCGTGTAAATTAGCGCCCGAGACCGCCCTTATAACAAGTTGCAACTCTGTAAATGAATATTTAAAAATTACACAATAAAAACAGCGAAATGATGCAATGTTCCCACAACCTCTTGCCAAGCAGCATGCCGCCAAAAGCAGGGCTTCGAAGGCAAACGAAGGAATGTGAATGGCGGCTAAACCACGTGACCTACGATTTCGTCTGGGTTTCCTTTTTTTTGTCACAATGACATTAGCTGTCGTTAAAACTAAGTTGCAAGTCTCAATTTCTATTTAAAATTTTTGCCCACGTTAAAAATTAAAATTTTGAAAAAAATTACATTTTTTCGACATTTCTACAGACCAGAATTACTGTACACGAGCAATTTTATTAGGTAATACTACGTAAATTAACGTAAGTGTGACAGGGGCTTTAAGTATCATATCTTGCATAAACATTTGCTTCGATAGAAATGTGGAAGTCATAATTTCATAATTTGTCAATAAAATCAGATGTTTATTTGTTTTCCTAAACATACATGCCTTTATCAAAATTACAGAATTATGGTAAGAGAGGTTTGTTGATGCATCGAATAATAACTTCATTAACGTATACATTGTATACAACTAAATGACCTAATGAATTCTTAAAATGTACCTGTTCATGTGATTTGGCTCATTTTTCTCACGACAGTACGAAAAGTTAAGCGCCACTTCGAAAGGAGTGAGTTAAAAAAAGTGGTAGTAATTCAAAATATCTTTTCAACTTTCCACCACTGTGAAGATTCTACATTTAGGTGAAGGTGCGAGTTATAATGAGAACAATAGAGGGGGTGTTTATGATCATCTCATCTTGCTGAGGAGAGATGAGATGATCGGACTCACCCACGTTAAAAAAAATTGTTTTGAATAAATCTCAATATATATGCATTACATTTTAAGCATATATTTATCAGTATACTGACGGAAAGCGCTGGAATTTATTGTTACGCATTTTTAAGGGCCATTTTACGACATGCCGCATGATGTTACCTTTACTTTTTTTCGCGGTAAATATATTGAGCCATATAAGTTATAATATTAAAGAAAATTATGACTAGTTACAGAAGACAGTTTCTGGGTATCACATTTAAGTCAAGCTGAACATCATTCATCCGACATGCACGTGTATTTGATCGCCCATGTTCCCCTCAACTGTATAAAGTAAAAAATATATTATTACACGATTCCGAACAGCCAGTGCTAATGCTATGCCTTTCGAAAGTGCAGCGTGAACGTGCCATTTGCATGCTGGAGGCAGGAGTGTAAATAACTGCCTTTGAAAGAACAATTGGAATATACATTGTGACATACTCACTGACCATTGGTATGGATGCCTTAGGGTATAGTAACAGCGGTCTAGCCAACTCGTTTTCAGTTGATAAAGATGGCGAAACTAGCCTTTGCGTGAGGTTCAATTAACGGTTTCAAGAACGAAATTTGCGAAATATTTGTTTTATTGTAAATGTTGGCGCACAATTAAGAACGTTTAGGAAGCTCCAGAATGTATTAAATTATATGAATATTCCAGTAGAAACATCTATTCATTACAATTAAAATGAATATTGGTACTTTAAATGCGATTATGTGGTTAAGTACTGATATTTTGATATCATTTCAAAATTACCTTGGTTCGGACAGTTTTGACCAAGGTTCGGACACTATTACATTTTCTTTGTAACCACTTGTAAGTTTTAAATGACCGCGGAAAAACTATTGAAATAAGTAGAAATATTACAGTTTCACATATGACAACAAAATTAAGTTAGAACATTAAAAGTTAAGCGCTCACATCGTTTATGCAGCACCATACCTGCGAAAGTGATTGTGACGTCATTTATTCTAACGATGGATGTGGCATTTGCTAAGAATTTAGCATAGGAAAGCATGCTCTCAATAAATGACAAATTACTTCAAGCAGTTTAACTAGGGATATGTTATTGTTCCTGGACTATTATACATGTGTGCATGGATATAAAGAATCAGTTTGGTGAATAGTTTAAACCACTGACGCATGCCATACAGAATATTAGGTTAGATTATATTAGAAAACTTGAGTAGACAAAACTCTCGGCACGCTGTGGTGGTAATTAATCGTGGGTCGTGTAAATTAGCGCCCGAGACCGCCCTTATAACAAGTTGCAACTCTGTAAATGAATATTTAAAAATTACACAATAAAAACAGCGAAATGATGCAATGTTCCCACAACCTCTTGCCAAGCAGCATGCCGCCAAAAGCAGGGCTTCGAAGGCAAACGAAGGAATGTGAATGGCGGCTAAACCACGTGACCTACGATTTCGTCTGGGTTTCCTTTTTTTTGTCACAATGACATTAGCTGTCGTTAAAACTAAGTTGCAAGTCTCAATTTCTATTTAAAATTTTTGCCCACGTTAAAAATTAAAATTTTGAAAAAAATTACATTTTTTCGACATTTCTACAGACCAGAATTACTGTACACGAGCAATTTTATTAGGTAATACTACGTAAATTAACGTAAGTGTGACAGGGGCTTTAAGTATCATATCTTGCATAAACATTTGCATCGATAGAAATGTGGAAGTCATAATTTCATAATTTGTCAATAAAATCGGATGTTTATTTGTTTTCCTAAACATACATGCCTTTATCAAAATTACAGAATTATGGTAAGAGAGGTTTGTTGATGCATCGAATAATAACTTCATTAACGTATACATTGTATACAACTAAATGACCTAATGAATTCTTAAAATGTACCTGTTCATGTGATTTGGCTCGTTTTTCTCACGACAGTACGAAAAGTTAAGCGCCACTTCGAAAGGAGTGAGTTAAAAAAGTGGTAGTAATTCAAAATAACTTTTCAACTTTCCACCACTGTGAAGATTCTACATTTAGGTGAAGGTGCGAGTTATAATGAGAACAATAGAGGGGGTGTTTATGATCATCTCATCTTGCTGATGAGAGATGAGATGATCGGACTCACCCACGTTAAAAAAAATTGTTTTGAATAAATCTCAATATATATGCATTACATTTTAAGCATATATTTATCAGTATACTGACGGAAAGCGCTGGAATTTATTGTTACGCATTTTTAAGGGCCATTTTACGACATGCCGCATGATGTTACCTTTACTTTTTTTCGCGGTAAATATATTGAGCCATATAAGTTATAATATTAAAGAAAATTATGACTAGTTACAGAAGACAGTTTCTGGGTATCACATTTAAGTCAAGCTGAACATCATTCATCCGACATGCACGTGTATTTGATCGCCCATGTTCCCCTCAACTGTATAAAGTAAAACATATATTATTACACGATTCCGAACAGCCAGTGCTAATGCTATGCCTTTCGAAAGTGCAGCGTGAACGTGCCATTTGCATGCTGGAGGCAGGAGTGTAAATAACTGCCTTTGAAAGAACAATTGGAATATACATTGTGACATACTCACTGACCATTGGTATGGATGCCTGAGGGTATAGTAACAGCGGTCTAGCCAACTCGTTTTCAGTTGATAAAGATGGCGAAAGTTAACAAAATATATTTGCTTAGTTTGAATTATTTCTCAGTGATTAAAATATAGAATTTGGAAGAGTTTTGGACCGTAACATACGCTATGACAATATCTAAAAAAAAGTATTTAAATGAAAAAATCCTGTTGAATATGAGAAAATGGATATTAAAAATGACGTTTTTATTTTTAAAGTGCTTAATTTTTTTCTCTTAGGAGTGTAATTATTTTTCAACATATAAACTTGCTATGTATCCACGACTGAAATAAAAATGTATCTGAAAGGATTCTGAGTTTAATCGTTGAAAGCGCACGCTTCATTTAAGCAGTTGAAATTGATAAAAAAAATAGTATATAATTTGTCTCCGGGGGTATTATTATCAATGTCGATAACTCTTTAAAGGCGTTGTAGCACTTGTTTTTGCATATTTTGTTTTCTGAAATTGAAGTTTATTCAATTTATTGGCCCGTTAATGGGTAAAACATCTCATTACACGACCCGATAAGCCTTATCCATAGAAAACGGCTATCCGTATTGGACAAAAAATAGTACGATGGTGTGGAATTCTACAGTGTGAGAGGTAGATGTCTCATGCGAATTTGAGAGTTGAACATCAAGATGAATGACCATTCTGTCATTGTAGAATATTTAAAACTCTGCTCAGACTGTTTAGGTATCACTACATCAGTCAGATCACTTGAACTACTACTTTCCCTCGCTTTGTTGAAATGCATAGTGGGCCTGGATTTCTAGGCACAAATTTCTTAAGGAAATACTGCAAGTAATGGAGACTGGCAAGAGTTATGCCTTGCATTGGGAAGTTGCCATTTTATGTGAACACATTAAATGGCCGCTCGAGGTAAATGGACTCGCATAGCCTTACCGAACCGTGTATATTCGTTTTAGAACTATTTTTGTATTCTGTAAAAAGTGTTATTTAGCCACTGGTACCACTTATTTATATTTCTGTGAGAACACCTTATTTCTGTAAGAAAAACGTGCTACGGCGCCATAAATCATTCGGTGACCCACAAATTTCCTTTCTCTTTTGGCCTTACATAAAATAAACGAATTCTTAAAAACATTATATTATCGCAATTATTATATAATTGCAAGATTTGGTGACTGTGACTCAAAATAGGGGTCACAGAAACTACACACTCAATCATATCATTGCCTTCTTTTATATTGGTTCCAAGTGATGAGGTGATTATAAACTGCAGATTTTGTGACAATTGAACCCTTTATTTGAAATTCAGTGACTAATCCTAAGAAATTTTCGCCACTTTCTACTGCAAAAGATTGAAAATCCTGACACCAAAGTTATTAGTTATACATATTTATTAGCCCTGACTATACCAGATATGTTTATTTGCTTTATGATGACACCAGTCATCCATTGAATCCAGTCAGTGACATTTGCACTAAAGAAACGAGTTCATTTGACGCGAATATATCATATTTGAAAGGTTATTTAATATCAAAGAAGAACAGGAAGTTTGTAATTGTATGTATACACGAGTGTTACACTGTATGTCGAACAATGCAGAAAAGGAAATCTGTAACTATATGCTGTTGGTTTGGTTTCAGATTGCACCCGCTATCAAGGCCCGCATGATGGAGTCAGGGACTGTCATGGTACAGTATCAGCCGCTAAACGACACTCCCAACTTCTTCCGGGTCGCTATATCGAATATGGCACTTACAACACGTGACCTCGATTTCCTGCTTGACGAGATCGAGTGTCTGGGACGGGATTTGTGCTTCTAATTACCATCCGTGTATTTAGAACGATAGCACGTACAGTTCCAGGCGTCCCTTGGAGCAAGATGGAGATATATCCTAGCCACCATATTAGCTTCACCAAACATAATAGTTGCAAATGGTTAATCTTAGTATGGTTGAGATATATACATTAGTTAGCTAAGGTATAGTTCGTTACTGTCCTGTGTTACTGTGCTTAATGACCAAACTTCTACCACTCGCTTTTCAATGTTTTATGTTAATGTAGCTTTGTTTATGTAATGTAGTATATGTATGTGGTGAAGTCTGTTAGGATTGTTGACGAATGTGGTCCATATCAAAGTCTAACTTGGTAAACATCTTGAGACATGTATGTCTCCCGTGACAACCGGTTAACCAATTCCACCAACTTGGGATACAATGAATATCCAAGCATTTAAAATGACATAACCATGTTGGTGAGGTCATGTATATGTTCAATGTTATAATTTGTGTTATTTAATTGAGAAACGAAATTACAACCATTCAAAGTCGTGGTCTTGATCAAAAATCGGACAATGTACCTAAGCTTGCTGTAGCCATTAAAGTCAAACATAATTTTGAAAACTGTAATACAGTAGATAGGAAGACAGAGTTGCTTCTCTAGCGTTTAATAGGTCTTATAACGGGTACATACGTGAGATTGAGCCATAATTGTCGGTTTCTTCACATGTATGAGACAGTCCCTTGGTTTTCATTGAAACATATATATAGTTGATATATTAAGCATTTGAGGGTGGATATCAAAGTCGAGTAAGAACATATAACCTAAACCAGCACCTTTTGTAATTTAGTAATTTTAGTATCAAATAAAATATCATGCAAAACTTATCATGCATCTTTTAAATGTATAACTGAGATGTAACGTTTTAAATTTGAATTTTTGTCCATGTTATGTTAATGCAAATCATTCAATTTATTCTGTGATTTTATTTTTCCTGTTAACCACAGGGGTAACAGCAACGGGGCGTGCCTCCTTTGGGCGTTGTCTCAAATCATGTCTTTAACCCCTTGTCTAAAGCTGGGGCCTCAATTATTGCTGTCGTAATTTTGAATGATTACTGAATAACCTTATGACATGGAGTAAAATGTGACGATTAGTAATTCATTGTGGTAGCACATTGTTTAACTAGAAATGACTGTTTAAGTGGTTACCTGTAAACGGTATTCTGAAAATAAGAGTAAAACAAAATCCCATTTGTTGTGAGCCGGTGGTTAGGACAAGTTATATAAGCGTGTTATGAATAATCTATTATCATTTTCATTGACCGGTGTAAGTCAATGTTTCGAAGCCAGTGTGTATAATGTTAGCGTATTAAAATTGACCAATATTAAATTTCAATGACGGTCATTGAAATCTGTTTAGTATGCTATAGTTGGAATGTAACCACGCCAGGAACAAAATTTCCCCTTGGTAATTCTAATACAATACTGCAGTCTGATCAATACGTGTGATATGTGATCCGTTTCAAATGAAATTTATTATATCCTTTTGGGATAGTTAAGGGTAATTTGGAAATGTAGCAAATTAAACTAGGACAGAGTATCGTCTACAAGATAAACAAGTAGAAAAATAGTTTTCTAGGCAGTATGCCCGTTCCAGATTTGATAAAAATAACAACTGTCGTTTATTTGTAACTCTTATGTTGACGGAAGCTAATCATTCTGCTGTAAACTAAAAATTGAAGACGGCTTTTTTTAGGTCAATTCGCAGTTACAACACACGTGGATACCGTGTTAGATTCCACTTTCTTGTATTTGGTTGTATAGACATTCAATTAGCATTGTTTATACTCTAGACCTAATTATACATAATCATTCCATGGACACATTACAAACAATTTCGTTTCCGGACCAGATGTCAAACTGTAAGGCCTAACTCAATCGCCCTTGGTATGTGGAACAGTCATCATGTGTACATGTGTCTTTAAGGGTTTTCCAAATTCTTTCGAATTTTACTATTCGTTTTCACGGAAACATAACTTAACATGTTGAGCCAATGGCTCTAATTTTTGGCGGGGGATATAGTTGACTCTTTGTGCTTGTTTGTACTGGCACCCACTACAATTCTATTCTTTTGCCCGTCAGTGCACTGGGTTAGTTAGGAAAAGTTATACCTTTGAGAGCAAGGAATGTGTTATTATGTACGTATTGGCATAGACTTAGGAAGTTGTTATTGTTGTTTTACTCACAGCAAATAAACAGTCCGATATCAAATAGGACTCTCTTTTAATTGTACATCATGCCATTCGAGCTTAGGTTACAGACAATGTGATACACACGTTTATCATCAATAGTAGATGGTCTACTAATCTACAGATAATCTGATTCATTTAACTGAAGACCATATATGACACACTTATCCAGAGACAATATTTGACACATTAAACTAGAGACAACATATGACACATTAAACAAGAGACAATATATTACGCACTTATGTTGTTACGGTCAACTGAGGGCTGGACATATCCTCTACACAGAATTTGGTATACTACAGACAACTAGATACGATACTATTCCCTATAGACAACTATATATATATAGCTAGATACGGTACTATTCTATACAGACAACTAGATATGGTACTATTCTCTACAGACAACTAGATACGGTACTATTCCATATAGACAACTAGATACGGTACTATTCTCTACAGATAACTAGATACGGTACTATTCTATACAGACGACTAGATATGGTACTATTCTCTACAGACAACTAGATACGGTACTATTCTATACAGACAACTAGATACGGTACTATTCTATACAGACAACTATATGGTACTATTCTCTACAGACAACTAGATACGGTACTATTCTCTAGAGACAACTAGATACGGTACTATTCTATACAGACAACTAGATATGGTACTATTCTATACAGACAACTAGATATGGTACTATTCTATACAGACAACTAGATACGGTACTATTCTCTACAGACAACTAGATACGGTACAATTCTCTACAGACAACTATATACGGTACACTTCTTTACAGACAACTAGTTATGGTACTATTCTCTACAGACAACGAGATATTGTACTATTCTCTAAAGACAACTATATATGGTACTATTCTCTATAGACAACTAGACATGGTACACTTCTATACAGTCAACTAGATATGGTACTATTCTCTACAGACAACTGGATATGGTACTTTTCTCTACAGACAACTAGATACGGTACAATTCTATACAGACAACTAGATACGGTACTATTCTCTACAGACAACTAGATACGGTACTATTCTCTACAGACAACTAGATATGGTACACTTCTATACGGACAACTAGATATGGTACACTTATAAACAGACAACTAGATACGGTAGTATTCTCTACAGACAACAAGATATGGTACACTTCGATACAGACAACTAGATATTGTACTATTCTCTACAGACAACGAGATATGGTACTTTTCTCTACAGACAACTAGATACGGTACTATTCTATAAAGACAACTAGATACGGTACTATTCTATACAGACAACTAGATATGGTACTATTCTCTACAGACAACTAGATACGGTACTATTCTATACAGATAACTAGATACGGTACTATTCTATACAGACAACTGGATATGGTACTTTTCTCTACAGACAACTAGATACGGTACAATTCTATACAGACAACAAGATACGGTACTATTCTCTACAGACAACTAGTTATGGTACTATTCTCTACAGACAACTAGATACGGTACTATTCTATACAGACAACTAGATATGGTACTATTCTATACAGACAACTAGATATGGTACTATTCTATACAGACAACTAGATACGGTACTATTCTCTACAGACAACTAGATACGGTACAATTCTCTACAGACAACTATATACGGTACTATTCGATAAAAAGACAACTAGATACGGTACTATTCTATACAGACAACTAGATACGGTAATATTCTCTACAGACAACTAGATATGGTACACTTCTATACGGACAACTAGATATGGTACACTTATAAACAGACAACTAGATACGGTAGTATTCTCTACAGACAACAAGATATGGTACACTTCTATACAGACAACTAGATATTGTACTATTCTCTAAAGACAACTAGATATGGTACTATTCTCTATAGACAACTAGACATGGTACACTTCTATACAGTCAACTAGATAAGGTACTATTCTCTACAGACAACTAGATACGGTACTATTCTCTACAGACAACTAGATACGGTACTATTCTATACAGACAACTAGATATGGTACTATTCTCTACAGACAACTAGATACGGTACTATTCTATACAGACAACTAGATATGGTACTATTCTCTACAGACAACTGGATATGGTACTTTTCTCTACAGACAACTAGATACGGTACAATTCTATACAGACAACTAGATACGGTACTATTCTCTACAGACAACTAGATACGGTACTATTCTCTAGAGACAACTAGATACGGTACTATTCTATACAGACAACTAGATATGGTACTTTTCTATACAGACAACTAGATACGGTACTATTCTCTACAGACAACTAGATACGGTACAATTCTCTAAAGATAACTATATACGGTACACTTCTTTACAGACAACTAGTTATGGTACTATTCTCTACAGACAACGAGATATTGTACTATTCTCTAAAGACAACTAGATATGGTACTATTCTCTATAGACAACTAGACATGGTACACTTCTATACAGTCAACTAGATAAGGTACTATTCTCTACAGACAACAAGATATGGTACTATTCTATACAGACAACTAGATATGGTACTATTCTCTATGGACAACTAGATACGGTACTATTCTCTACAGACAACTAGATACGGTACTATTCTATACAGACAACTAGATACGGTACTATTCTCTACAGACAACTAGATATGGTACACTTCTATACGGACAACTAGATATGGTACACTTATAAACAGACAACTAGATACGGTAGTATTCTCTACAGACAACAAGATATGGTACACTTCTATACAAACAACTAGATATGGTACTATTCTCTATAGACAACTAGATGCGGTACTATTCTCTACAGACAACTAGATATGGTACACTTCTATACTGACAACTAGATATGGTACACTTATAAACAGACAACTAGATACGGTAGTATTCTCTACAGACAACAAGATATGGTACTATTCTCTACAGACAACAAGATATGGTACTATTCTCTACAGACAACTAGATACGGTTCCATTCTCTACAGACAACTAGATACGGTACTATTCTCTACAGACAACTAGATACGGTACTATTCTCTACAGACAACTAGATACGGTTCCATTCTCTACAGACAACTAGATACGGTACAATTCTCTACAGACAACTAGATACGGTTCCATTCTCTACAGACAACTAGATACGGTACTATTCTCTACAGACAACTAGATACGGTACTATTCTCTACAGACAACTAGATATGGTACACTTCTATACTGACAACTAGATATGGTACACTTATAAACAGACAACTAAATACGGTAGTATTCTCTGCAGACAACAAGATACGGTACTATTCTCTATAGACAACTAGACATGGTACACTTCTATACAGTCAACTAGATAAGGTACTATTCTCTACAGACAACAAGATATGGTACACTTCTATACAGACAACTAGATATTGTACTATTCTCTAAAGACAACTAGATAAGATACTATTCTCTACAGACAACTGGATATGGTACTATTCTCTATAGACAACTAGACATGGTACACTTCTATACAGTCAACTAGATAAGGTACTATTCTCTACAGACAACGAGATATTGTACTATTCTCTAAAGACAACTAGATATGGTACTATTCTCTATAGACAACTAGACATGGTACACTTCTATACAGTCAACTAGATAAGGTACTATTCTCTACAGACAACGAGATATTGTACTATTCTCTAAAGACAACTAGATATGGTACTATTCTCTATAGACAACTAGACATGGTACACTTCTATACAGTCAACTAGATAAGGTACTATTCTCTACAGACAACGAGATATTGTACTATTCTCTAAAGACAACTAGATATGGTACTATTCTCTATAGACAACTAGACATGGTACACTTCTATACAGTCAACTAGATAAGGTACTATTCTCTACAGACAACTAGATAAGGTACTATTCTCTACAGACAACTAGATACGGTACTATTCTCTACAGACAACTAGATACGGTACTATTCTCTACAGACAACTAGATATGGTACACTTCTATACTGACAACTAGATATGGTACACTTATAAACAGACAACTAAATACGGTAGTATTCTCTGCAGACAACAAGATACGGTACTATTCTCTATAGACAACTAGACATGGTACACTTCTATACAGTCAACTAGATAAGGTACTATTCTCTACAGACAACAAGATATGGTACACTTCTATACAGACAACTAGATATTGTACTATTCTCTAAAGACAACTAGATAAGGTACTATTCTCTATAGACAACTAGACATGGTACACTTCTATACAGTCAACTAGATAAGGTACTATTCTCTACAGACAACGAGATATGGTACTATTCTCTAAAGACAACTAGATATGGTACTATTCTCTATAGACAACTAGACATGGTACACTTCTATACAGTCAACTAGATACGGTACTATTCTATATAGACAACTAGACATGGTACACTTCTATACAGTCAACTAGATAAGGTACTATTCTCTACAGACAACTAGATAAGGTACTATTCTCTACAGACAACTAGATACGGTACTATTCTCTACAGACAACTAGATACGGTACTATTCTCTACAGACAACTAGATATGGTACACTTCTATACTGACAACTAGATATGGTACACTTATAAACAGACAACTAAATACGGTAGTATTCTCTGCAGACAACAAGATACGGTACTATTCTCTATAGACAACTAGACATGGTACACTTCTATACAGTCAACTAGATAAGGTACTATTCTCTACAGACAACAAGATATGGTACACTTCTATACAGACAACTAGATATTGTACTATTCTCTAAAGACAACTAGATAAGGTACTATTCTCTATAGACAACTAGACATGGTACACTTCTATACAGTCAACTAGATAAGGTACTATTCTCTACAGACAACGAGATATTGTACTATTCTCTAAAGACAACTAGATATGGTACTATTCTCTATAGACAACTAGACATGGTACACTTCTATACAGTCAACTAGATAAGGTACTATTCTCTACAGACAACAAGATATGGTACTATTCTATACAGACAACTAGATATGGTACTATTCTCTATGGACAACTAGATACGGTACTATTCTCTACAGACAACTAGATACGGTACTATTCTATACAGACAACTAGATACGGTACTATTCTCTACAGACAACTAGATATGGTACACTTCTATACGGACAACTAGATATGGTACACTTATAAACAGACAACTAGATACGGTAGTATTCTCTACAGACAACAAGATATGGTACACTTCTATACAAACAACTAGATATGGTACTATTCTCTATAGACAACTAGATACGGTACTATTCTCTACAGACAACTAGATATGGTACACTTCTATACTGACAACTAGATATGGTACACTTATAAACAGACAACTAGATACGGTAGTATTCTCTACAGACAACAAGATATGGTACTATTCTCTACAGACAACAAGATATGGTACTATTCTCTACAGACAACTAGATACGGTTCCATTCTCTACAGACAACTAGATACGGTACTATTCTCTACAGACAACTAGATACGGTACTATTCTCTACAGACAACTAGATACGGTTCCATTCTCTACAGACAACTAGATACGGTACAATTCTCTACAGACAACTAGATACGGTTCCATTCTCTACAGACAACTAGATACGGTACTATTCTCTACAGACAACTAGCTACGGTACTATTCTCTACAGACAACTAGATATGGTACACTTCTATACTGACAACTAGATATGGTACACTTATAAACAGACAACTAAATACGGTAGTATTCTCTACAGACAACAAGATACGGTACTATTCTCTATAGACAACTAGACATGGCACACTTCTATACAGTCAACTAGATAAGGTACTATTCTCTACAGACAACAAGATATGGTACTATTCTATACAGACAAATAGCTTTGGTACTATTCTCTACAGACAACTAGATACGGTACTATTCTATACAGACAACTAGATATGGTACTATTCTCTACAGACAACTAGATACGGTACTATTCTCTACAGACAACTAGATACGGTACTATTCTATACAGACAACTAGATATGGTACTATTCTCTACAGACAACTAGATACGGTACTATTCTATACAGACAACTAGATATGGTACTATTCTCTACAGACAACTGGATATGGTACTTTTCTCTACAGACAACTAGATACGGTACAATTCTATACAGACAACTAGATACGGTACTATTCTCTACAGACAACTAGATACGGTACTATTCTCTAGAGACAACTAGATACGGTACTATTCTATACAGACAACTAGATATGGTACTTTTCTATACAGACAACTAGATACGGTACTATTCTCTACAGACAACTAGATACGGTACAATTCTCTACAGATAACTATATACGGTACACTTCTTTACAGACAACTAGTTATGGTACTATTCTCTACAGACAACGAGATATTGTACTATTCTCTAAAGACAACTAGATATGGTACTATTCTCTATAGACAACTAGACATGGTACACTTCTATACAGTCAACTAGATAAGGTACTATTCTCTACAGACAACTAGATATTGTACTATTCTATACAGACAACTAGATATGGTACTATTCTCTATGGACAACTAGATACGGTACTATTCTCTACAGACAACTAGATACGGTACTATTCTATACAGACAACTAGATACGGTACTATTCTCTACAGACAACTAGATATGGTACACTTCTATACGAACAACTAGATACGGTACACTTATAAACAGACAACCAGATACGGTAGTATTCTCTACAGACAACAAGATATGGTACACTTCTATACAAACAACTAGATATGGTACTATTCTCTATAGACAACTAGATACGGTACTATTCTCTACAGACAACTAGATATGGTACACTTCTATACTGACAACTAGATATGGTACACTTATAAACAGACAACTAGATACGGTAGTATTCTCTACAGACAACAAGATATGGTACTATTCTCTACAGACAACAAGATATGGTACTATTCTCTACAGACAACTAGATACGGTTCCATTCTCTACAGACAACTAGATACGGTACTATTCTCTACAGACAACTAGATACGGTACTATTCTCTACATACAACTAGATACGGTTCCATTCTCTACAGACAACTAGATACGGTACAATTCTCTACAGACAACTAGATACGGTTCCATTCTCTACAGACAACTAGATACGGTACTATTCTCTACAGACAACTAGATACGGTACTATTCTCTACAGACAACAAGATATGGTACTATTCTCTACAGACAACTAGATATGGTACTATTCTCTATGGACAACTAGATACGGTACTATTCTCTACAGACAACTAGATACGGTACTATTCTCTACAGACAACTAGATACGGTACTATTCTCTACAGACAACTAGATACGGTACTATTCTCTACAGACAACCAGATACGGTACTATTCTCTACAGACAACCAGATACGGTACTATTCTATACAGACAACTAGATACGGTACTATTCTCTACAGACAACCAGATACGGTACTATATATTCTCTGCAGACAACTAGATGTGTACGCTTCTATACAGACAACTAGATACGGTACTATTCTCTACAGACAACTAGATATGGTACTATTCTCTACAAACAACTAGATATGGCACTATTTTACAGAGACAACTAGATACGGTACTATTCTCTACAGACAACTAGATACGGTACTATTCTCTACAGACAACCAGATACGGTACTATTCTCTACAGACAACCAGATACGGTACTATTCTCTACAGACAACCAGTTACGGTACTATTCTCTACAGACAACCAGATACGGTACTATTCTCTACAGACAACTAGACGTGGTTCCATTCTCTACAAACAACGAGACATGGTACTATTCTCTACAAACAACTAGATATGGTACTATTCTCTACAAACAACTAGATATGGCACTATTCTATAGATACAAATAGATATGGCACTATTCTCTAAAGACAACTAGATGTGTACCCTTCTATACAGATAACTAGATATGGTACTATTCTATATAGACAACTAGATATGGCACTATTCTCTACAGACAACTAGATATGGCACTATTCTCTACAGACAACTAGAAACAGTACACTTCAATACAGACAACTAGATATGGTACTATTCTCTATATACAACTAGATATGGTCCTATTCTCTACAGACAACTAGAAACATTACACTTCTATGCAGACAGCTAGATAAGGTGCACTAATCAAACGAAAACTAGCTATGGTCATCTAGATATGGTGTACTAATCTAAATATGACAAGATAGAGTGCACTAATCAATTGAGAATTAGATATGGTGCACGAATCTAAAGATGAGTTGATATCGTACATTTTTATAAAATGGATGTTTTCGATATACGTTGGAGTCATATACGGATAAAGATGCAAATTATAGAGGTCAAGTGACGGAACGTCTCTTGAAAATGACGTCACACGCGTTAAATATTCCATCGCAAAATGAAAATAAAGCTTGGAAAAGAATGTTTATTGGGCTAGCGATGCATCCTATATAATATGTTTTAGGTTGTTTGCAAAATCTGTAATAAAAATTCAAACTGAGAAAAAAATCGCAATTATCAGGCTCACAGGGCGGCGTCCAACCTGGTTCCCTCCACAATGCAACGAGGCCCGGGGACCAGTGGCCGTATGCATATCTCAGGCCACATCGTAGGAACGTGTACGCCTGGAAATTGTTACTCAACGGAAGTGAACAAATTTCTTTGCGAGAGTCCAGTTGTTTGTGTGTATTTGGTGTAGAAATTTGTTTGATAAATCGGGTTTCAGCAACTTATGACAAAAGATATTTCAGGCTGTAAAATTGTAGACATTTGTAAACACAAAGTTGGTTTTAGAAATGAGAAAATGAGCAGAACTAGCTTAAAAGAGACAGTTAAATGTGAGACTGCATGCCGAAAAAATATATTTGCACACAAACGGGGTCGATATATTGTTTTAAAACAAACATACGATTATTTCAAGTATATGTCCAGAAAGGCTGATACATATTTATCAACAATAGAACATTTAATCAAAATCCAACGAATAGTTACTGAGATATTTAGATTCAACGACTGCTGGAATAATATCGTGGTGAACACGTTTCTAAAGAAAACACCAAGTGGCTGTAATTCGTTCACCACCCACGTTAGTAACTCGTTCACTATGTTTTGACAACACGTGTGGTTTAGGGGTTCTCATTGTGTTATTTGTCAATAATAAGTCTCAATATTTGGCATACATGTCCATATATGGATGTTTCACAACATGGTAAAAAAATATATGAGTATTTTCTGGATTTTTTTAAAGCAAGGTAATAACAAACACACGTTAGTTCTACATACTAATTTCGACTCGTAAATTGTGATGTAACAGTCGACTGAGGGCACATAATGACACAATAATTCGTCTACGGCTTCACCGGTGTCTACCAGTTTACAGCCTGAAACATTTGTTCTCATAAATACATCAAAACCGATTTATCCAACAAAATCCTACACCGAATGTACAAAACTGAAGTGACCTCTCGCAGAGAAATTCGTTCACTTGCGTTGATCATGAGTAACAATTTCCAGGCGTACACGATCCTACGGTGTGAGGCATAACTTCTAAACGCCAGACGTAAAGCATTACACCAGGCTTAGCAACGTCTTCCTTTTACGTTTCATGCACAGCCTACATTTAGACACGGCGCAGCTAAGTCTGACGTTACAGCCTTTCGCCTCGGGTAAGCGAGCTAAAATTAGATTTCGAACGTTTGAATTCCCGGGAAATCGCGCCAAAGAACTTCGCGGCTTTGCTTGACAAATCCATAAAATGGCGAACACACGTAAGCAGCGGAAGCCAAACTTCACTGATGGGGAAATCATTTGTCTGTTAGAAATGTACAGTGACGGGACGAATACGCTTGCGCAGTCAACAAACAAACAGACAGAAACAGGAGGAGTGGAGAAAAATCACGGTTGTCATCAACTCCCGATCGGCTGGTGTCAACCGTGACGTTGAAGAGATCAAGAAGAAATGGAAAGATCTACTAAGGAGAGCGAAGCGGGATGTCAGTCTTATGAATAACTCGGCGACTGGCGGTGGACCTCAACCTAAAGAGTCAACATACACGTCATGGACATCATTGGAACAGACTCGTCATCGTCAGTGGGGATAGTGAGGGAGTTGAGTCGTGTTGACCTGACACTGCGCTTGATCTGTCCCAGACGTGGACCGGGTCCCCAATGCATTCAACCTCAGCTGCTGCTACACTTGCTTCATCTCCGGCTCATCTCATCTCATCTCTCATCTCTCATCTCTCATCTCTCATCTCTAATATTAGTGCCAACAAAAGGTGTCATTTTATTTCACTAAGCAAATAATCTCTATATTATGCGATCTCCCTTCACCTTTGCATTCTGAGGCCGTGGTATATTGGGAATGGTGTTACAAGGAGAGTGCCGAACTCAACAGCCATGTTGTGTAATAACAACATAGCACTGATGATAGAGGAGCAACGTTTTGTCGGGTACCCATCTATACACAAAGAAAACAGTTAAGCACCCTCTGATGTTTGTGATGATATCCTTTCGAGAGTATTTTAAATAGTTAAACAAGGTTCATTTATGAGAAGAGTAGTGTTTGTGCGATACGGTCCAACCAGTGATGCGTGACAGTCGCGCCAACACGTTTGGGTCATGCTACGCTGGAGGATCACAAAAAGCAGTATGACCCAACTGCATTTGGTGGTATGTAAAGTTGCTTTCCATAGCCATTCAAGCATATCTATTGGACATGGCACGAAGACGAATGTCAATAGATCTCAGAAATCAGATTATTGGTATGCACTCTGCAGGAATGTCCTTTAAGATGATAGGACGAAATCTGGGCTACCATTACACTGTTGTTAGTCGTTAAGTCCGGAAGAATACTCAGACAGGAAGTGCAACGGACCGTCAAAGGTTTGGAAGACCTACTGTCACTGCACCTCGAGAGAACCGACACCTTCTTCGACATGTACGCCGAGAACCCTTCCTGACAACTCCTCAGCTGAAACGTCTGTGGTTACCAAATCGAAACATCAGCACTAGAACAGTCAGAAATCGCCTCAAATCGGCAGGACTAAAGGCAAGAAGGGTAATTAAACGTCCCTTGTTGAGAAACAATTATATACGTGCACGTTTGGCATTGTGTCTGGACAGACAACACTGGAATCTGATGACATGGAGGAAAACCCATTGGTCTGATGAGAGTCGATTCTTGCTCCATTCAGCTTATAGCCCCAGGAACATCCAGCCAACTGTTGCGCATGGAGGTGGCTCTGTTATGATGTGGGGATGTCTGTCTCATTACTGCAAGCTGGATTTGGTCACCATCAGGGGTAACTTAACCGGAGCTCATTACATCCGGGACGTGCTACAGCCGGTCGTTGTTCCTCATTTCGATAACCATGCACTTGCTACACGACCACAGTACATGGACGACAACGCCCGGCCTCACCTACCACGTGCCGCTGTCGATTACATGCGAGCCAACGCAGTGACAACTTTACCCTGGCCAGCAGTAAGCCAAGATCTGAACCCTCTGGAGCATGTGTGGGATACTCTAGGGCGGCGACTCCAGGCTCGGAACCCTCCAGTACAGAATTTACATGAGTTCGAGGCAGCTCAGCACGCTGAGTGGATGTTATTGACACAAGAACAGATCCGACGTCTGACTGGAGGCATGAGACGTAGGGTACAGTGTTTCATCCGGGTACGTGACGGTCCTTCCAGATACTGATCATTCTTATCGAGCATAGGGTCTACAGAGAACATTTAGAAGAGACAATACCAAAGCGAATGTGTTTTGTTTTGGTAAAACAGTACCTGTGTAAACATGACGTCATCGCTATTAAATAATGATAACAGCTACATAGTGTTGCGTTTCTGTCTTGCCAAATGGCTGTTCTATCTGAAAAAAAATAATCTCAGACTAATTTAGGGTCATAGCAGAGCTTACCTGTTTCTGACATTCAGCTTTATGAAAATATCAGGGGATGCTTAACTTTTTTCTTAGTGTATATTAGTCTGTTCTCAAAGTCAGCATATATGTGAGTCTCGGTCAACATATGGGCGTCAAGGCTCGCCAAATACAATGCTTATTCCTAATGCAGGATATTGACCATTCCAAAACACACTCTCATGATAACCTATATTTACTCAATAGATTACTAGACATCGTACACTACTGTAAAGGCATGTAGATATCGTACACTACTTTAAAGATAAGTAGATATCGTACACTACTCTAAAGACAATAATATATGATATACTAATTGGCGTGCATCATGAAATATTACTCTACAGACAACAATATATACACTACTCTACATAAAGTGTGATTTTATACAATTCCAAAGAGATGATAGAACAGTTTACATTACTTTACACACGACATTATATGACACACTAAAGTACAAACAACATGATCTGGCACACCATTGTAGTGACAACTTGAGATGGTACAAAAATCCATAGACATCAGGATTTAGTACTCTCATTTACAGGAATTATGATAATACAGTGCTTTAAATAATAGCAATAATACTCATAATAATAATAATAATATATTGTATGGAGTAGAGTTTCAGCCAGGATGTTTGTATGCGCATTGTACACTTTATATAATATAATGCTTTACTAAATTATAGACATGATGTGATACACTTCAGAAAATATGATGTGGTACAATACAGATACATTGATGTGATATAGTAATCTAAGGACAATATTCTGTGATGATATAATTTACAATATGATATGATACCATAACCTGCAGAAAATATGGTGACATTCACTTTTCTACAGATAATATGACGTAATACACTAAACAATATGAGGATACACTACTCTACTGGCAATGTGATGTGATACACTAATCTGCAGAAAGTTGATTATATACACTTCTCTACAGAGAATATCATGTACTGCGCTGGTCTAAAGTCAATATGATACGTGAACGCTTATCTAGAGAAAATACAACGTGATATATTAATAAAGAGACACTCTGATGTGTTACACTGGTCTACAGGCAACGGGATGTGATTCACTAATCAACAAACAATATGTGTTAAACTAATCTGTAGACAATATGATCTGATACAGCATTCAATTAAAAATATGATGTAATGCAGTCATCTGCAGACAATAAGGTGACATACACTACATTGCAAATAAGATTATAATATTTTAGTTTTCTCAGAGTGAAAATACCCATGTTATGTTGAAGTAAAACATATAAGGCATGAAATTAAATGTAAAGTAACTGTATATTTATATTTGACTTATTACTTTGTGACATGTAAAATTATTGTTTAGCAGCAGCAGGTAGCGATATTTAGCATTTCCTAACGCGCATGTGCATTGTGTCACGTGGTAAGGTCCCTTAACTAATGTATTTGAGAGTGGAAAGATGATTGCTGGACGCACATTAGCGCTGCTAATGGCGATGCACATTGTTGGTGAGTTTAGCAATCCTTAAACATGTTATGCTTCCAAGTGGCATGAACTCAAAAAAGCATGATAAGTAATTTTACCTGTCGAAATAATTCTTTACAATGGCTGAATATGAATTACTCATATTGAGGATAAAGTGTTATATTCATTTTGGAGATATGATATTGGCATTTTAACAGATGCATATATCAAGGTCAGAAACAGCGGGTTGCATCTATATTGTTGTCAATCACTAAACTCGTCTTAAAATGAAACTTCATTTGATCAACTATTAGAGTAGCCTGGATGCCAAACCCAAGTTGTTGTTTTTTATAACTGATTTTGACATTTCATACGTTGCCAATAGTGGTAGCGAAGATGTTTTACAGTTATAAGATCGTTTGGGGCCTGATTATATTTCAATATCGTGTTGTCGACTGGGTCGTAATTAATATCAAACCTCGACTAAACAACGTTAATGAGAGTACATAACGTTAGGTATGTCTTACTCTCAAAGGCCTACATAAAGAAATAGTTGACTGGTGCTCCAAACGTCAGGGTACTAGCTGACTCCAATATCGTAAGAGTTGACTCCAATATCGTAAGAGTTGGCTTCAAAATCCTAAGAGTTGACTGATTCTACAAAGTAAGGGTACTAGCTGACTCCAATATCATAAGAGTTGACTCCAATATCCTAAGAGTTGACTCCAATATCGTAAGAGTTGGCTTCAATATCATAAGAGTTGACTCCAATATCATAAGAGCTGACTCCAATATCGTAAGAGTTGACTTCAATATCCGAAGAGCTGACTGATTCTACAAAGTAAGGGTACTAGCTCACTCCAATATCATAAGAGTTGACTCCAATAGCATAAGGTTGACTCCAATATCAGAAGAGTTGACTCCAATATCGTAAGAGTTGGGTTCAATATCCTAAGAGTTGACTCCAATATCGTAAGAGTTGACTTCAGTATCCTAAGAGTTGACTCCAATATCATAAGAGTTGACTTCAATATCCTAAGAGTTGACTCCAATAGCATAAGGTTGACTCCAATATCATAAGAGTTGACTCCAATATCGTAAGAGTTGACTTCAATATCCTAAGAGTTGACTCCAATAGCATAAGGTTGACTCCAATATCCTAAGAGTTGACTCCAATATCGTAAGAGTTGGCTTCAATATCCTAAGAGTTGACTCCAATATCCTAAGAGTTGGCTTCAATATCCTAAGAGTTGACTCCAATATCATAAGAGTTGGCTTCAATATCCTAAGAGTTGACTCCAATATCATAAGAGTTGACTCCATTATCCTAAGAGCTGACTCCAATAGCATAAGGTTGACTCCAATATCATAACAGTTGACTCCAATATCATAAGAGTTGACTCTAATAGCATAAGAGTTGACTTCAATATCCTAAGAGCTGACTCCAATATCCTAAGAATTGACTCCAATAGCATAAGGTTAACTCCAATATCGTAAGAGTTGGCTTCAATGTCCTAAGAGTTGACTCCAATATCATAAGAGTTGACTTCAATATCCTAAGAGCTGACTCCAATAGCAGAAGGTTGACTCCGATATCATAAGAGTTGACTCAAATATCGTAAGAGCTGACACCAATATCGTAAGAGTTGACTCCAATATCGTAAGAGCTGACTCCAATTTCGTAAGAGTTGACTTCAATATCGTAAGAGCGGACTGATTTTACAAAGTAAGGGTACTAGCTGACTCCAATATCATACGAGTTGACTCCAATATCGTGAGAACTGACTCTAATATCGTAAGAACTGACTCAAATATTGTAAGAGTTGAGTTGACTCCAATATCGTAAGAGCTGACTCCGATGTGGTAAGAGTTGACTCCAATATCGTAAGAGCTGACTGATTCTACAAAGTAAGGGTACTAGCTGACACCAATATCGTAAGAGCTGACACCAATATCGTACGAGCTGACACCAATATCGTAAGAGATGACTCCAATATCGTAAGACCTGACTTATTCTACAAAGTAAGGGTACTAGCTGACACCAATATCGTAAGAGCTGACACCATTATCATAAGAGCTGATACCAATATCGTAAGAGCTGACTTATTCTACAAAGTAAGGGTACTAGCTGACACCAATATCGTAAGAGCTGACACCAATATCGTAAGAGCTGACACCAATATCGTAAGAGCTGACTCCAATATCGTAAAAGCTGACACCAATATCGTAAGAGCTGACACCAATATCGTAACAGCTGACTCCAATATCGTAAAAGCTGACACCAATATCGTAAGAGTTGACTCCAATACCGTAAAAGCTGACACCAATATCGTAAGAGCTGACACCAATATCGTAAGAGCTGACTCCGATATCGTAAGAGCTGACTTATTCTACAAAGTAAGGGTACTAGCTGACACCAATATCGTAAGAGCTGACACCAATATCGTAAGAACTGACACCAATATCGTAAGAGCTGACTCCAATATCGTAAGAGCTGACTTATTCTACAAAGTCAGGTTCACGGTCGAACTTATCCCCACTTACCTTCGCTTATGCACCATCATTGTCGATATTTTAGATTTTCATTTGTTTAGAAAATTTATTTGAAAAAGAGTGTTACACATTTCTTAACTTTCTTTACAAAAGAACTATTCCATCAACATCGTCTTCTAAAAAGATTTTGTCAAAAATACAAGATTGAAAGCATGTTCAGCTTCAGTGATTAATGGATTTGTTACAGGTCACGTAGTTTGTTTGAATCATTATTGAAAGTTTTTGTTAAAAACGAAAATGTTAATTAATTACAGCAAACGCACGTAAACAGTTCTGGTCTCTACATCGATATTTTGTTTCAACCCAATTTAACCTGTGACCTTGTTCACCACATCCGAGATATGTGTTTGGCTGCCCTTTCACCTTACACAAACATACAGGAACAACATGTTTTGGTTCCTGCTGCCATACACATTGTCGCAATTTGATCACGTTATTCAATCAGACATAATCACATATAACCTATTCTTACCAAAGCGGGCAAAGATATGCCGGGTATTAAAGTTTTCATAATGGTCATGGGAATTACAGTTTTTCTAAATATAACTTGCAGTTTGATTGGTTGACGGAACTACTTTACGCCCATTCATGAATTGCTAAGCTATATTATTTTAGCTAAATCACATAGATGAACATTTTAGAGCATACCTATTTAAAGTCACACGACAGTAAAACATTTAAAATACAAAATCATGACTAACTGTGTTCCCGAGACCGTATTTACAGTACTAAACTTGCAAGGCGAAGCAGCATGCAAGAGCGGGCGGCTGCATTTCCGTGATGTCATGGCTTTGTGACATCATTAACCATGACGTCATTTGGTGACGTAACACACTCCTATCAAGCAATCCAACAGAGCGATTGTCACTTCACGTTTTCATTAATTTTCTCTCATTCTGCGACATTTTTTACAAGATAAACGAGTTGTTTACTATGTCGTTAAACCCCTTTTTTAATACAATTCAACATTTCTTTAAAATCTTTATTAAAAAATGGCGCAAACTTCAAACTATTTAGATGTGCGCATCTTCAAGATGTAAGAGAGTTGATGAATGGCGTATGAGTACAATTTGTATTTTACAGTATAATCAAAGATAGTGAATTCGCGTCTTTTTTTCGATTTTTACGCATTAAAATGATTTTGGGTAAGAAAAAGAATAACCAACTCGGTGCTCGGAATTACGGATTATCTGTCCCTCGTGAATTATTACGTCAAACTCCTCGCTAAAGCTCGGAGTTTATCACAATAATTAACTCGGTACAGATAATCCGTAATTCCTCGCAACTCGTTGATTATTCTTATAATCACATATAACAATTGGTTATTAGAATTTTAGGTCAAAATATGTAGGATGGTTGTTACGTGAAATTAGTTAATGTTGAAAACAAAACACATGGCCAGGAAATTTCATTGCTAAACTATCACATAACAGTGACACCACATTTTCAAGTTGGATTGATAAACTTGTAGTTTTATCATATTATATATTAGGTTTTAGCAGACATTATTAGGAATGGATATTGATTTTGTAGTATTATTCTTGATAAATAATATGTCATTACTAAACTGAATAAACTCTCATTTATCGATTAGTATGTCTTGTTGTAATCAGCGTACGTGGAAAAGTTCATTTCAACAGTATTGTAAAAAATGATTGTTTTCTCATATTAACCTAAATCTACTGAGTGGATTATGTCAACTCTTTTATTCGCACGAAGTTCATCGGCCCATATACAAGGATACATATATACAGTAGTAGATACATAGCATATACATATATAATAATATAACTATTGACATATAGGGCATGACACAAGACACATCTATCATTACACAAGACACATCTATTAAGATGATTATGTCTTATTTCAAAACTTAAACATAAATATTGGCATACATTGTTCAATAACATTAATTGATTGAATTTACAGATGGATGGGTTATCATAATAGAAATGTGGTATATAATGAGATTTTAAATTGTCATAAAAATTACATTTCAATATAAAATGGAACTCATCTTCGATTCCTGTGTTACACATAGGGCATATACGTTCTTGATAGTCAATTCCTAGCCTAATGTTGTTTTATTAGTAAGCAATGTACGATATTTCTCTGGTACAAGTAGGCTTTTATATTGTCTATACAATCTATGTTTTGAACTTTCTTGAATTGTTTCTTGAAATGCAACCCTTTCGTAATCCCAAAGGACATTCAAAATAATCTGTTAAAATATCATTACTTTTCACACAAGCTTTAACAGAACTGTAAATACTTTTAAGAGCTCTAAGCATCTTACCATTCATACCCGATGCATATAGACACCGCCATAGTTACGGTCTATTGAGTCAAATGCCTTGCGGAAGTCCACAAAGGCAACCACAACATTGCTTGCAGGTGCATGTTTTACGCACTGATGAAAATGTTACCAATTTGACTCACATGGATGAAATTTTTAACAAATACATGAACATTGCATAAATTCTACATCATTATGTTTGGATATTTACGAAAATGTCGGAAAATGAAAACTTGCTTGGTGAACAGAGGAACATAAATAAGGTGACTAAACCAGTAGGGACACCATAAGTCTCTCAAAACATGTCTCAGTGTGAGGCAGGGACTCACTCTTTAAACGTTCAGTTTATCCAGCAATGAAGCGGGTTACCCACCAGTGTGCCGAGCCGCGCACATTCTTACTGAAATTTAACTGCAAAAGCCCACGTGTCACCATGTACAAGAAGTCTCTCAAACTTCTCGTCAACTGCAAAGGCACACGTGTCATCATGTACAAGAAGTATCTCAAAGTTCTCGTCAACTGCAAAGGCCCACGTGTCACCATGTACATGAAGTCTCTCAAAGTTCTCGTCAACTGCAAAGGCCCACGTGTCACCATGAACAAGAAATCTCTCAAAGTTCTCGTCAACTGCAAAGGCCCACGTGTCATCATGTACAAGAAGTCTCTCAAACTTCTCGTCAACTGCAAAGGCCCACGTGTCATCATTTACAAGAAGTCTCTCAAACTTCTCGTCAACTGCAAAGGCCCACATGTCACCATGTACAAGAAGTCTCTCAAACTTCTCGCCAACAGCAGTGCCATATCGGCCAGCTTGACGCGAAATATTCCAAACGCTTTTTGCCGTATTGTATATTTATTTTAAGCAATGGTCGTGGATCTGGTATCAGCCAAAAATTAATTAGTAACTAGGTTGCATACCGGACTTCCTGACATTGCCGGAGCGCGGGACATCTTGTACAGCTTTCACATATCAGCCAGCAATCTGACGACCATATATGAAATGAATATCTTTTCCCGCGATAAAGTGGCCTCGCTTTCGCCTAGGCTTCAGCCATCAGGCGCTTTGCTGCTAGCCAATCATATTACTCATAGAGGTCACGTGACCAAACTTCTAGACGCTCTTTCTGGAAATACGGTCACTTTTGTAGTAAATAGTATACAAAGTACTAACTTGTATTCATTTTCATTCTTGTGAATTGAAACAGAAGTTACAGTTGTTTATCGGAGTCCCTACTGCAGCTTTTGAGATAAGAGGAACCCATCACTGAAAACCCTGACCCTCAGTCTAGCTGTGTTTACCCCTGCTTCACAAATTAGAGCCACAATGACATATCACTGGGGTCATATCAAAACAAAGAGTGTTAATGTGTCCCAGAGTGATATATCTGTCAGCTGAATGTGATGTTACCACAGATTTGCCCCGATTGTTTATGTTTGGGTCAGTTAATTCAGAGACAAACTGGGAGTTTTTTCGGAGATATTTACTAACTTTAACAGGTGTCCATTAAGTTTCTCCACCTCTTTCTATGTGAAATGAACTAGATAAATGACTTGTGATTGCAGGAAAGTTGAAATTTGGTCCCTCCCTCGGATGAGATGAGAGGAACCCAAGATTTCCTAATTGCATGTCGCAATTTGAGAGAAAATTTCTGGTCACGTGACCAGAATAAATAGGCTGTTCTAAAGCACATATCTTATTCAAGTGTTTACTTTCTTGCTACATAAGGAATGTATCAACAGGAGAATACGTGTGAACAGTTGAAAGAAGCAGTTTTTGTACAGATTTGATTGTATTTGCTATTATATGTATAGACATAATTCATGATTTTGAGGGCTGTTCTGGTCACTTGACTGTGACGTCACTATGAAATTTCAGTATGGGTTCTATTTTTAACAAAGGCAGGGTAGTGACCTATTTCTGTGCTATAATAAGCCAATCTCACTTAGACCGCTTGCTGTATGTTTAGCCTGTGCAAGAACATAGGGCACACCGTTGTTGCAAAGAAATGCATAAGCTTAATTTTGCTCTCACTGTTTTTCAGCAACAAGTAGTTTTCCTGTCGGCGAAACTCTCTCTGCGCTTAGTAGCAAGGATGTTACCTGGTCCCAGGCTGTCGATGCGTGTGGCCCTCAAATGGAACTGGCGCCAGTCAGCTCTCTTCAAATACCATCAATTGCCAGAGAAAGGGAAACATTCTGGGTTAAAAGAGATACCCGTAGGTATTCTTCCATTAGAAAGTATTATGAATTCACAAATCAATCAAACCAATCAATAAATGCATGTTGCGGCGAATTTTACACTCACGAGATTTCGAAACTCCATGTTGTGTTACTTCATAACTGTGATGTATTTGAATGATAAACACAAGCCGTCATGTCTTGACGTCACTTTTGCAATATACTGATACTTGTGCGGCCCGCTGCAAACCCGGCTTTGTTCCATATGCAAACAGGTCGGCAGCATATTCAGCATCTGCCGTAACGGGACGTTGCAGTGGTCCGTCATCACGCGCAGAATGTGATCATCTAAAAGTTAGGAAATAACATACATGATATGCTGAAGACATTCAACGGAAAGATATATTCGGGAAATACTATCCAAGCTAAAGATTGGTACAAACACTTTAGATACTTATTGATTTGGATAGTGACGGTGATTTATGTGGCCAGTACGATACAGAAGCGTAACTGACCGTACAGATATTGATTCAAGCTTTGTAGAAGATATTCGTGACTCAACAAATCGGTAAGGAGGAAATATTACAAAGTATCAAACTTAAAATCTAACAAATCCTCTTGTACAGATTCAACATTCTCCTAATCCTTTAAATATTCTGCCGATTTGTTATTGCCACACTAAGAACTGATATCTAATATCATTTTAGAAAAGGGTTACTTCCCATAAACATGGTGAACTGGTATAATAGTTCCAAATCATAAGAAAGGTAACAAAACTAATCCTGAAAACTATAGAGGCATAGCGTTATTAAGCATATTGAACAAAATATTTACATCTATCGTAAATAAGAGATTAGTTGAACGGGCATACCCTTTAGATAAGATAAAAGAATCACAGGCTGTATTCAGGATACTCCACTATATAAGCTACTGACAACATATTTTAAAAAGTGTTTATATTCCATTTCAAGCTTCATGTACAGTATATGACAGGGTTAACAAGTGTTGACAGTCAAATATACATAGGAATATGATATAGTCATGGAGAAATCCAATTAGCACGTAGGAGATGGTTTGGTAATGAACAATATGAAATGTGTTATATACAAGTATTTTATGAGAGCTTCATTGCAGTATTAGAAAATCATTTTTAGATTTTGCCATTTCTGAGTGAAATGCTGATATCTATTATATTTTATTACAATGTATATTTTTACAGTGCTTATAATATATATCTTGCTGTTTCTAACTTGATCTATAAATAAATGTTTTGGCAAGAAGTAAAATATGATTTATAACTTGGTTATGAGAGAATACTCCAAACATTACAATAATGAATTTAGAAAGTTTCGAGTTAGTTTGGAGGTTGTCATTTAGGAATTTCTCAATTTTATTCCAAAAGTTCTGAACAAATTGGCATTCAAAATAAACATGTGATATATCTTCTGGAGCATTTTTACAAAACGTACATGTATCATCATCAACTTCATTCCTTATGTAAACACAATTCTGTTAATAATCTCTTGGAAACTCTGAAAGCTTACAGTCCTTTGTGCAGTTTCTATAGTAATTAAACACATATTTCTAGTCAATTTCATGAAGAAATACTTTGTTACAATATCCCAACGACTCCGGTGCGGTATCATTCTTAATTAATTTATCATAGAATGTCCTTGAATTTTCAGCATTAGTAAACATGTGTTTGTAAATGTTTTTGGCCTGAGGCATATTACTAGTTAGAGATGTATTTCTTATGTGATTTTGTTTGTCAACCGCTGATTGTCTTAGAAGGTTCCCTTTATTTTCTATCTATGTATAATTGTATAATTTTCATAACTTTGAAAGCCATTTTCGTCACATATATCGTTTATACTGTAAACTCCATTAAACCAGTTTTTAATAATGTATGGTGATTTAAACAAGTGGTTAAACCATAGTGGTTGAGTCCTGATTTGGTCCGTCTCAGTGTCATCAAAGTTAATTTTCTGATAGTCTAGAATATCCTCCATGCAGACGAAGCAGCTTTCCAAAAAGGAGTATCGTGTTCAGATAAACAGTCGATCCAATTACAGCCTAGTTTGAGGAGATGTTTTAAAATAAAAGTTATGTTTGAATACTGTTCAAGTTTCTTATAATTTCTTTTCAATGAGTACATGTATATATTTAAAGCATTAATAAAACATTTTATATCAATCATTCCTAGGCCTCCGTCTTGATAACTTCTCCTTATCGTTGATCTCTTAATTTGTCATTTTTTATTTTCCATAAGAATCTGTAGATTATGTTGTTCTTTAACGAATGTCTTAGGTGGAATGGGCAGAGCAGGGAAGATATGTACTAATAAGGTTGATATTGCCAATCATTAATAACTTTGGATTTTTTCATAAGTGTTTTTTACACGCCAACTGGCCTAAAGTCTATATGTTGATATGTTCTAGGTGTTTTCTTGTGTTGATCACCCACAAATCACTTAATGCAACATTCTGTGTGATTCCTAAAATTTCAAAGTCCCCCTGTGCCAGTCAAGTTTAAGGTCACTGATTAATGCTACCTTACTCTCAGACATAAAACCTATCCAAAATGCTTTGGTTTTTTTCTATGTTCATATTCCTTTGCTGCATTTAGGCTTTTTTTTAGATACATCTAAAAAAAAGCTGAGTATTATCAGCATACTGTCCTAGTTTATGTTCATTATCATTAAGTCCTTATCCATTTGTCCTTATCATTATATGTAATATTTCAACTGCAAGTATGAATAAGTAGGGTGAGATTGGGTGCCCCTGTCTACATTCCCTTTCAAGCGTTCAAAACTTTTTTATGAAATATATCGATGTCCATTTTGTATTGCTGATGATGTTGTGTTTGAGGTTAAAATGTCTACCCATTTGATTATATTTGGCCAAAAACCAAACTTAATCATTACCTGCTTTATAAAAGGTTTAGAAATTGTATCAAATGCTTTTTCAAAGTCGATTAGGAGAAGCAGTCCAGGTTTGTTGAGCTTGTTGGCTTCACTGATACATCTCCCTGGAATAACTGCTGTTTGATTCTCATGCAGAATTTTATTCAAAGGCTCGTTCAGTAATTTGTAATACAAGAACTTATTATCTTATATAAAGGGTAAGTAATGAAATAGGCCGCCAATTTTGTACGAAGGTGAACCCCCTGCAAAGTTTATATTTCATAATTTAAAATTTCAAAATAAATGACGAAAAACAAATTTATTTGCTATTTGTCTTTTGTAATATGCTGCAAAATGAATGACAAATACATGTAGCTATTCGCTTTTTGTTATTCATTATTCTGAACGACGGCCCATGCCATAATCACATCTTGCCTTTCAGGCCTGATGAGCTCAAAGTGGTAACCAGATTTTAAACTGTTATTCGCTATTCATCATTCGTCATTCGATTGACGAAAAGCAAATTTATTTATATGCCTTCAATTAGTATGTAATTAACCATAAAATTTTTCCGCTAATGCTCCAAATTTGTATGGTTATTTACAATACTAATTAGACAGTACTTAGATGATCCAGGGCCCCCATTATATACTACTAAGAAAAAAACAACTAAAAAAAACATTTTTGATTTTGATTATTAATTAATAATCAAATATATAAATCTACATTATATATTTATTCTTTTATTTTATTTTTTTTTGTGTGCAAAACCCCTCACTTGGCCTTTAGCCATACCTCCCTGGAAGGACTCGAGTCTTTCTTTCTTTCTTTCACTTTCTTCTCCAGAGAGGATTTTCCTACCGTTTTTGTTCCTGGGGAACGGTAGGGCCAGTGTCCCTTGAGATTTTCAGACTGAAATCACATCCACCCCTCGCCACTGTATTTCTCAATCACGTTGCCTTCATGAGAATATACCGAGGTGTTGTGAGATTCAAACTCACATTCAACAGGTTTGACTATTTGCAACTAGTCTTGCCTGATATTGTACCACACTGCCAAGGGACACTGACAAGAATTACTGTTGTTGTTGCATTGGGTTATACGTCTGCTACCACTCGTTGAGTGATTTCGCCGACGCGGGTGCCTTAATTTTATTAAGGAAATATGGGGTGTGTAAAATTTGGAATAATTAAGGACAACCCAAAAAAATGGTAATTTAGATAAAGTTTCTAATAGGTAAAGATTTGGAGATTATAGCCAACGGGTAAAGTAAAGTGAAATTTTGAATTTTTAATAAGGGACAAGAATTACAGAAATGTTTGTCCTTATATATTTCATGTCACAGATCTGATTCTAAACTGATTTAAAATCATGTTATGATATAGAATATCTTATAAGCTAAATATTCCCGGCTAATTTGATGTTATTTGATGTATAAATGTAAATTTTAAGAAAACTAGACGATTTAACACTCAACAGGTGTTGCATGTCTGACACGATTTGACATGCGCAGGATTATTGATCGATCAAATGCATGTCAAATAGGTGTCAGTAGGATCAAGGGAGGTAATGGATTGCTTATTTGGAGTTGTTTCCCTTTGACCACTAATGATATGAAATTTATATCATATATCTAATACATAATAGAATTAAATCTTCCATTATCTAGAATCAACTGTGCATCCATGATGACGTACACGTAAGCCTCTAAGGGTCCAGCTGTTTCCGCTTCTTTGGTGATTTTGATTATCATTCCCGCACTATCACCAATTCGCCTACCAGAACTATGTAATTCATTGTCATGAGTTGTCCTAAGATCAAGCCATAGAGCATACTTGTCTTTTCTGTATTTCCTAATATTAATATAAGTAAGGCATAAATCTCTAACAACTAAACTACCGGGCAAAAGAAAGTACTCACCTCAGTTGATTTTATCATATGTATGATTTTCAATTGCAAATATCTCAAGTTTTCGATGTCATAATCCAAAACTGATAAGTACAGGTGTTTAGTTAGCAGTTAAAGAATACTTCTACATGTTTTTTATTTATTTTTTAAAAAATGAAATTTTAAGTTTAATTTTGTTTTTAAATTATTGTTGATGCTACACAACTGTTCATCGACATATAAGACATATCCTATGTGAAAAAAAATAAATGTGCCTGATTCTGCACACATTTTAAACAGGGCAGGGGTCATGTTGGTGAAAATTTCATTCTTAACCCTGTCTTCATTACAAAAAGATATTTGAACTAAAATTTAACCTCAGTCACCAACAAAGTCATTCAAACTACTGCAGATAAGTATTATTGTATCGTGGCATAGTCAAATACATCTGATTTCTTTTAAATATTGAATTAATCGAAATAAACTTAGGTGAAAACTTTCTTTTGTCCGGTAGTTTATATTAGTTACCGGATGACGTTTTATACTGGGAAGTTTTTTAATTTCATCCCATCAATTAAGTTTACGCATATTTTGGCTGTACAGCTGATTCGTCACTCCTACAATTGTCATTTGTACCATCTCATTTTTAGGATTGTAAAACGTTTCAGTTATTCTATCAAACCCGGGGGTGTGTTCTTTGAATAATATCAAAACTCCTTTCACCGACTTAGCCGGTACAGTCATACTAATAGTCCATGCTGTATCACTTTTATCCTTAGGTATCATATCATATCGAAGTATACGATCGTAGTATATTGGAAAGGAACTATCATAAATTGAACTAATTTCACGGGCTCATTCTGGCTCAGTAACTTTTTCAAATTCCAGCGCAATATTCCGAATTTCATACTTCGTATTTGATGCTCCTATAATTACACTCTTATAGTCATTAAACGTTTACTCATATACCAATTTATCTTTTAAGCCAGCTTTATAGAAAGGCATGTGAGTCTCTAACAATTCAAAATCTAGAGGAATAAAAAACAATTTCCTAGGTCATCCGCCATTTCTTTGTCATCTACAATGGAAGCATCACCGAGTGCAGATCCCATCCGCAATTTGGTGACGTTTTGGTTTTCAATTGTGTCAATACCTTGGTAATATAAACTATCTCCTTCTTGAGTAGTTCTCCAAAGATCCGTGTATGTGTAATATATATAATATATATATCGCTATCATCGATAGACAATACCTCATTACCACTTATCTTAACAGTTGTTTTCTTCACAATTATTTATCATTCTAGGTTTTTTATAAATGAAAGAGGGAAGCTAAGACTAATAAATCATCCCGACGTGGATTTATTTTACAAAAGAGGTGAGAATGAAGGCAAACCTCTCCCTCTAAAAAGTTTACAAGCAAAATTAGGTGTAGGTGGCATTCGTGATGACTTAGGGTTTCCAGATAATAAAAGTAGACAAAAAACAAAACTTCCAGAAAGGACTCAGAGAGAACTTCAGAGCTCAAGGGCACAATTAGACGAAGCAGAAACTTCCTTCAGCGAACAGCCGATACAAGCCAAGAATGAAGCTATAAATGCGATAGACAAAACCATACAAACTATAAATGACCCACACGTACTGAGGGAATAGGACTTAGCATAAGAGAGATTAGGGAACTTGATCAGGCTATGAAAACTCAAAGAGGGGAACTAATTAATAACTTATCCAAACTAACACAACAAGATAGACGAATCGAACACGAAAAAAACGAAATTAACCCAAGCAGAAGATCAAAGACAAATTGAACTCGTTGAAGGAAGAATGAGTGATATGGAACTCGAGAGATCGGCGCGTTTAGAAGCAGCAGGAACAAATAAAGGAGTCCGACGTTCACAAATTCAACGTATAAAACCAACTATTAGGCAGATGTTAAACGAAGATGAATCCCTCGGTGAACGTCTTCGAACATTATTTAGAGAACAGGGAATAACCATCGCTAGTATTATAACGGCGATAGGATTTATTATTTCAACATTGATGTCTCACTAACTGGAGGCTCCACAGATGCCACTGGAGGTGCCACTGGACCACAAACACCCAGTAAGAAACTAAGTTAATTTAAGGAGTGGTTACAATATATAAGTCAGGGTTTATCAAAATTAGCGTGGAAGGCTGCAGCTGCTTTACCGGGATAGTAGGAAGTATTCTATCGTGGCTTTTAACCTTCTTATCTAAAACAGCGACTTGGTTAAGTCAAAATATATGGGCAATAATGGTAGGTATTGGAGGTATAATAATTGTATTCATAAAATCTAGAATCGCCAGATAATTACTAAGCGAACTGCTATCCCACCGAGTATGATTAAATTTTTAGTATTAACATGCTGTTGATTAACATTTCTTAGAGGAGAGCCAGAATGTTTAAGGGTATAGCTCGAATGTTTATTAAGTGGCTTTGATTTAACAATAGTATTTATAGTTGGAGGCTTATTGATTTCAACATTCGTACCCAAACTCCTATCAGAACTTGCGATGATAATCTTATTATTATAACCCTTAACTTAGTCTACCTTTAGTTTCATATCACTAGGGGACATATATAAGCCTATCGTAAAAACATAATCTACCTTTGAACTGGCAGATTGTAATACATCTTGATATCTTTTTATAGAAGCAGGAATATCTACTGGTCTAGAAATAGCATCCTCTACATTGGCAATGAACTGTTTCTCAGCATCGAATGAGGTTCCAATATCTTTGATATTTGTTCTAGTTTGTGCTTGATCAACTAGTAAGGCCCAGACATATGTACTTATAGAATCATTCAATCTTTGAACCCCAGGCTTAGTGAATCAATGTGATATATCCAGAACAAAGGATTGCCAATGCTGGTGAATTCGTTGTATTTTTATAACTTGACGTTTATAAGGATATATGTATTCGTGTTTAATATGCTTACTTAATCCTCCGTACTTTATAGCATACGCATCCCTTATATTACATTTTAATTTAGGTTTTGGTTGTGGTGAAAAGGACCATTTAGAAGGTGAATAAACGTCAGAAATGTACGAGCTATGATTAGGATCATGATCTAAACCTATGCTGTGCACAAATATATGACCCATTCCATTATTCTTTCCACGTGTACGCCAATTGGCTGTCATTGAAACACCAAATTCATTACAGATATGTTCGTATACTCTGACATTGTATGGATTATTGTTGGCATCCCATGCTTTATCTTGAGGTAATGGTACTTCCATCATGCTCAAAATACGCCTAACTTGATAGTACACATGAAATATAAATATTGCCTTAGTTAGCCCTCTTTTTGAAGAAAGATGATCTTTATAGGATCTATAACACCTTGACGTAGCACACCACAAAGCGAAATGCAGTTGATTTTGCCAAAATTGCATGGGGTTATCCTTCCATTTTTCTATTTCAGCTTCATTAGAAATAGTAACCTCATAGTTTTCGAATATATCGGAGAATTAAGCAGTAAAATTAGAGCCCTTAGAATCTACCCATATCGATTGAGTTGGAAGGTTTTTTTTCTTTTTTAGAACTAGTAAATTCGGTTTTATAATTATGATGATGTGAAATGTAGTCATAACTACGTTGAATTACTTTTCCACCTGGGATATAAGAATCATATACAGCACCAGCTGTATATTTTGCCTTATCGTTATACTTGTAGGCTATCATTTTTAATTATTTAAGATTATATGTTTTAATAATAAAATGTCTTCAGAAATGTATTTAACTATTCCCAACTTTGAGAATGGGCAAACGTTCAAACTTAGTAGAGCTATAAACAATACTAATGGAGAGATGACAGTAGGATTATGCGAAATTTTATACTATCCTAATTGGTATAATATAAGTGCAAGTGAGGGGACTAATAAGTTTATTTTGTCGGGGGGAATAATTGATACTATTGCGGATGGTTATTATAATGTTTGTATGCTAAACGATTTCTTTAAAGAGTACGGTTATAAAGTATCCATAAATACGGCTAATGGAAAATTAATACTTAAAAAGTTTGGAGATGGATATGCAGAAATTACCTTGTCAACATCAGTAGGTAAAACTTTAGGGTTTGATTCTCCGACAAATATTGTGGGCATTCATAGTGCAAACTCTTTACCTAAATTGGTAAAATACAAAGAACTTTGCGTTCATTTAGATTGTATTAGCATTAGCGATAATATTTTCAAAGGAAGACCTTCAACTATATTGAGAATTATTACCGTGGAAAATGAAACTTTAAACAGTTGAAAATACGTATCATTTACTAATCTTCAGTATAAAAGACTTAGGCTCGGACAAATACCTAACTTGACAATCTCAATATTAGACACAGAAAACCAACCAATAAATATGGGTTACATGACTCTAACATTGCATTTCTTGGGTTGAATAACCCAATTTCTTGGGTTGAATAACCCAATTTCTTGGGTTGAATAACCCAATTTCTTGGGCTGAATAACCCAGTTTCGTGGGTTGAATAACTGAATTAAGAGAATAAATAGCTAATAATAAAGTTGACAGAAACAAGCGGGCCGCGCAAAACAATTGACAGATGTTTGAATACAGCTATAGCAGATTTAGGCAATGTTGAGGAATTTGATTTGCCTGGAGAAGTAGGTAAAACATATGCCCTTCAGTTAACTAATTTTGGAGTTTACAAACGAAAAGAAGTTGGTACAGGAGGTTCTATAGATATTTTTAATGGTGATGGTGTTGAGAATAAAACTTATGGGTTTTTATTTAAAAGCGGTAATTATAATAAGAAGGAACTAAGGGATATCCCTGAGACTTTAGGGGAATTAAACGATATTGATGTTACAGCTCTCAAGACGTTAGCTGAACCAAAAAAGGTAATACAATATTACACAAATAATCCCAAAAAACTTATATATATCGTAGAACCGAAATGGGAAATAGATATTTATTTAAACCCCAGGAATACTAGGATTGGAAGACAGCACATCCTCAATAAAATTAAATCAATTAAAACAGTGGAATTTCGTTAGTATCTTATTCACCAAACCAAAAGAGAGGCATACAAGTTGTTAATTATGATGGGTATGGTTTAGCTAGAAATAGAGACCTTGCTGATAATGTTCCAGTTTTTCTATCAATTTTTTAAGAATTTGCTCAAAAGGATTACGGTGAATATATTTACATAGATATGCTTTTAGGGGCTGTACCCGATGATTTTGTGACAATATTACCCGGATTGAACAAATTTTTGGTAATCTTTTAAAAAAGACCTTTTTATATTTGTATAACACCCGATAACTCATAATTTAGATGGTGAGGTTACAGTTCAACGGCCTACTGGGAGTAGAATCAAAGTCAATAAGATACCTATGCATAATACTGCAGTTTTTAAAATATTAATGTGTTCTTCTCAACCAATTTCGAAAGACTATTTACGTACCTTTAAGAATTAGTTCCTAATATAAATATTTGTTCTGTATTAGAAAAAAGATGTAGATAAATTTCGCTTGACTAGAATGAGCGAGATGAAAGATGAGATTATTAAAGAATACGATTTTCACAAGAAGCTTAAAGACAAATATAACAAAATAGCTAATGTGACTGAGGTTTTAGACATCTCTATGGTTACAGCTAGCGCCGGGTTAGGCGATGCTGGAATTGGTGTATTGTCTACCATTGTAATGACTCCGGTAGCTATTGGTTTGGAAGCTGCCGCAAGTGTCAGCTGCATTATGGGAATAACATTAAAAGTAATTTCACGAAAGTTGAGGGCTAACTATAAGAAATACCAACAAATACGTCTTTTAGCAGACTCTAAGATAATAAATATTTCCAATCTCATTTCCAATATTTTGGACGATGGAACAATTAGGAGTGAGGAATTTACCTCTATTTCTTCAGAGATATCCGAATATTACGAGTTGAAAAACAACATCAAGGAACCAACAGTCTCCAAAGAAAGCATATTGCAAATGTTTAGACGCTAAATCTTTTAAAATTATTCATATTCAAATTTGAATATGAATTTATATTTCTGGCTTCGGAGAAGAAATCTTTATTTTAGGAGAGTTCATCTTTAAACTCAGGTTTAGGATTACGCAAATAGGCTTCATATACATTAATTTTTAAATTGATAGTTTTAGGCCCCATAACAATGGAATCTACCTTTAATGCAGCATTCACAATAAACCTTCTGTTAACATAATCTATTAAATCATTATCAATAAATTTCACACCTTCATCAACAATAAATAATTTGGTATTATTATGTATCTTCGCAAATAGTGTTTTGTGTAGTGTCTCAGGTTTAAAACCTCTACATATATTTTCTATGGCATCCTTTCTCAAAATATTAATCATCACACTACCTAGACCACCATTTAATTGTTTATTCAATTCATCTTTTGCCTTTATAGATATTTCATTCATTTCTTTTATTCTAGCGTTTATTTGACATATTTCTTCCATATAATTATCTTTCAAATGGCTTTTAACCTGTTCTATAATGTCTTTGAAAGTATTACATAAATATTCTGGTAAAGTCAACATCATTCTGTAACCCGCATAATAGTCACTCTTAAAGGAGACCGAAATATATTATTTTCTATTGAATTATTAACTGCAATTGGTTCATTAGACTATTTTGTGAAAAACGAGACCCCCCAAAAATCCATATGTTGTTCCTATATTAAACTACAGCGACTTAAACTTTGCCGAAAACATCGTCTGCTTTTCAGTCACGAGCAACAAACCCAAAATGGGGCTGGGCTTGTGAGTTGGAAGATACGGGAAGTGACGTACATTAAGGGACGGGGTGTAAACATTCGCTTACTATTTACAATGGCAAACACTGGGGAATTGGTCAGTTAATCAGTTATATCTACTCTTTCAATAATCCAACATCGCTGTTCTGCTGTAAACTGATCGATTATTGTTAGTTTTCAAGTTACACTTTACAAATGTCCCAAAATATCAATTATACCCCACTTCCGGTCTCATTGCCATGCTAACGCCTCGGAGGCCCCACGATTCTTGAAATCAATAGGTGTATCAGCCAATGCCCTCGGAAAAGAGTGGGTACATCTAATACATATTATTGATATGAATAGTGAAAGACGGTGGGTTCATACATGTTCGTAGACATAGGATAAATCAATGCTAATGAGATATACGATGACAAAATGAAACCAAGATATGATAATATGAACGAAGTAAAGTTGAGACAACGAAATCAGATATTCGGTGTTGTTGTTATGTTTTGTTGCAGAATGTTTGTGTATAAAATAAAATAACAAACGTGAGATTAGAAGACGCCGGCGAAGTAGGCCCTACGGTCAAAGCACATCACAACATCCTACTTTTTTAATGTTGTTAATCTACCGACAACCTAATTTACTAACAGTACATTACAACAATCAGAGAAACTCACCACATAATTTAAAACACCGCATCCCAATGTTACATTTTAAGATTAAGTTATCACTTATTAACACATTTAGAATCTAACAGATAATAAAATAATGTTTTCAATAAAATTTGCGGTTAATCAAATCAAATCAAATAAACATCGTATTAAATTGACATTTCAGCAAAAGTGACAATTAATGTAAGAAGCTTACCTTATAAACGTATCAAAACGGACAATATGAATATCCAAATGCACATTAGACACAAATTGTAAACCTATAAATCCATCAATGACAGCACTTGGAAACACAAGATGGTCAAATACTAACCCTCTTACAGCAAAAGTCTTATCGCAAATGGCAAGATAGAAAACCAAATAGTTATGATGATTTTACACTGAAATGAATTTCATTGGTACATTATTTAATCCAATGAGACAAAAGGCGTTCATGTTGTTACAAGAGAGGGACTGGACTGGCGCCAACTAATCACTGCTATAGACAGACAATTGCATAAGTATCACCTGCTTGTGATTACAGTTGTTTTGACACTGACCTATCTTGCCACGGTGGTCCGTGGCTTAATTGCCTTGTCTTTAGGATCAAAGCAAAAACACAGACCAGTAAAAATTTATCATAGAGTGAAAATATATTTTGATAGCGATAGATAGAGCAGTATAAGCAAAACTTCCTGTCTTGGCCATATGTAATGACAGCAGTCCCGCGGTTATTTGTTACAAACATATTGTAAATTAGCGCAAAATGCATTCTAATCAAGCAGGATCCGGTCAGCGTAACCATATATCGCTAGTATATGAGCAGTTAAAAAGTTGCGAAAACGCTTTAAATTATGAATAGCGGCCATAGTGAGACTCCTCCACGTACGTCACAGCACGATACGGTTCAGTGACCACTCCCCACCCACTTTTATTCTGGTCGCCGGGGCTTAATTTGGCGTTTTTTTAAAAAGCTGTATATAAGTAATTTATGGGTCGATTTCAGAAATTTAAAATCAGGCAATTGTCAAATTGAAACCCCTTTTCAACGAATCCGAAAGTGACCATATGTCATTTCATCTAACCTTTAATTTGAGAGGTAATATTCTTAACCGGAAAAAATAAACTAAGTATAGATATTAATAGTTTTAAAAGAATTTTCATCATATTTGATATCCTTTGGCTTTGAAAAACTGATATTATAACTACTCATGTTTGATAATTTATTCATCTTTTATAAATAATATTCATCTTTTTAACATAGTTAATCTAAGATAATTTTAGCTGATCTTAAGCAATTTTAAGCAATTATCAAGGAAAGCTAAGGTAAAAACAGCTAAACAAGTAATTTGATGTTTTTTGCTTGTGACAGCTTGTTGATATTGAGAGAGCTGATCAATAATCTCACTGCAGTATTAAATATTAATGTTATTGCAAAACTTTGTAAAAGTGGGGTGATTTGTGCAAAGTATGAGTTTGGCATATTTAGTTTCCAATTACTGTTTTCGTACGATCTCTCTCTGCTCATTAGTTTCAATGACATGATTCTCACGTAAACAATCATCAAATGTGTCTCTATCTTTGCATTTAAATAAACATAACCATCTTATTTGTTCTCGAAAATCGGTCAAAATACTGTTGTACTTTTGGGATAAAATCCAGATAGAGTGGCCCGTATGTCTCCCAGAGAAAGTGAGTCTAGAAAGTTCAGCCTTTTTCCAAGTAAGGTCTTTTTCTGCACTGCAGTCATCGATAATAAATAGTGTGGCTTCGTTTTTAAATAAATCGTGAACAAACTTTAAAGTATCATTTAATTTATCCTTAGGAAGAACCTTGTAAACATTAGGATCGTTGCCTACCCAAAGCCTAGATCTATATGTGGTATTATCATTAATGGTAGGGCACAATATTACTATGTACTGAAAATGTTTATAATAGTAAGATTCAATTAAATCCAGTACAAAGGCTGTTTTTCCACTCCCACTACCGCATATAATAGCGCAATGAGGATCTTTTGGTAACTTCATTTTTATTTTAAAATGATAAGCTTTAAACTAAAATGTTGGCACTTATAATACTTATATTTCTGATAGTGGAGCTCAAATTTCTGGGCATTGTATGCTCTCTTTTTTTTGTTATGTTACTCGGCATTTTAACAGCTACTAAAATACCTATACTGTGTATTTTATTTACTTTAAGCATTATTAATATATTATATAAAATGGATATACAGTCAACTCGCGATAATCCGGCCTCCGATAATCCGAATCTCGCAGCGTCCGAACGGTAGCAAGCTGTTACCAAACTAATCTCTATATAAACTCATTAAATGTGGATTCATTAATCCGTTGCTTCCGTTTCCGAATCCGAACGCTAATTAGCTGTAACGGATTAGTTAATTACAGCTATTTCTGTTTCATTAATCCGACGGTTCATCAAAGCGTTTGGCTAATCCCCTAGACAAGCGAGCACCACACTGATCGGTGAATCGGTAAACATCAATGACAGTGGATTGACAAGGGAGTTGAACGTGTCAGTAGTTTGTGATTGTAATAAATTGAGATGTCTCACTTTGTGGGTCGGGAGTTTGTGATTGTAATTAATTGAAATATCTCATTTTGTGTGATAGTTATAAATATAGAAACTTTGATCACTATGCGTGGGTCCTTCAAGCCATTTTTCAAGCAAATTCTTCAAACCTGAGTGAGTTAGTTCAATGTTTTGTACATGTACGTCTAGAAATGATTTTGTGCAATGATTATTTTATTAATATATGTATCCCAGTTGTTATGTATGAAATAAAACTCATTTGATATTCTAAATACGTTGTCTTCTGTATGTAGATTCAAAGGGGAGTAACTCCATCTTGTTTGGTTCATTTCAGCAGTCTGAAAGTTTCACTATCTGAACGTTTTTGATGAAAAGCGGAAGTGTTCGGATTATCGAGGTCTGACTGTAAATGAAATCTTAGGAGCAGTTGATGATGAAGCTTGAATCTCTGAGACTGGAGAAGCCAGTCTCATAAATTCGGGCTCCACCCTCAGAGATGAAATCCCTACTGAAAATTATAATAATAATAGGATGGATCCTACAATGATTGAAGGTATGAGAGAAAAAAATGATCAGTGATGTTTTTGGTGGTGGGAAGTTTGTTGGTAAAAGTTTTTCTGTTGATAGAATAAACAAAATGAATGATCAAGAAATTCTAATTCATTACTCTCATTACGAAAGCAAGTTGGGTGCACACATGGTTAATATATTAGGCAAATCTTTACTAAATTTATATTCTATTGGTGCTGGTTACTTCCTAAATATTCCATCAGAAAAAAAACATAAGCTACTCGAAGACCTCAACAAAGATCCTTTTGTTGACCATGCAATACATAGAATATGCTGCAGACTTTATTATAAGTATGGGATGTACCTCGCACCATTAACAACAATATTGACAACTATCTAGCATTGTTACTTTAAAGATAAAAGTATAAATAATGATAATAATGTCGGAAACAGTGAAAATTCAATTACAGCCGGAGACATTGAATGCAATGAAGAATGAGGCTTCCATCTCTGAGAGTGAAGCTCGAATCTCTGAGAGCTGAGCCAGGCCTATACATTCGTGCTCCACCCTCAGAGATGAAGAAAATATAGAGGATTCTCTACTTCATAAAATACCTAAAAAATCAGTTACCAAAAACCCGCTTAGGGAAAGGTGCCATGATTAAGAAATTAAGACGTGAACAGCATGAAAGTGAAAAGCATGAACAGCGTAAGAATGATCAGAATCTAGAAACCCAGACTAACAATGAGAATTCTGGCTCTGCCCTCAGAAATTCGGGCTCTGGCTTCGGAGCTCGAATGTTAGGAGATGCCAGCAACACAATAGTTATAAATCATGGTAATCTAGCAGTTCCTATCTTAAAAATTATAATAGGTCTTGGAGTTGGGGCTTTTATTATTACTAGAACTAATACACTCAGTAGATTGGTAGGTGTCGATAACAATGTTCCTTTAAAGAAAAGCGCTTATTGTATGAACTAGAGGAAAGATGTCCGATTGCCAATACGCTTTATCATGCTGCAGTAGTGACTGTAATTGCTGTTGGGTCAACAAAACTAAGTAAAATGGCATTTAAAACTAATACACCAAAACTGGATTTTAATGCCTATGATATTGGAATGGTTATTCTTCATATTGGTGGAGCAATGTTTATTAAAGAGTATCTAGTAAAAGAAAAACTTATTCCTAATGATATAATGAAATAAAGATCTAAAGGATTTCTGCACAGAAATCATTTAAGAATACATAACAGTATTTACAAAATGGCTACAGTCGCTATGTTGATTGGCTCTGCATTAGTGAATGCATTTGCATTCTCAGGGACAAATTATATTTTTTCAAAAATGGATAAGGGTGAAAGAAAAAGTCATGACAAAGCTCTAGAAGAGCTATCATCTGCTAAGGTTGAGTGGGAAAAGGATAGAACCGAAAGGTTAGATTTCTTAAACAAGCAGCTTAAACGACAAAACCATGCCATTTAAACTTTTGAAGATGTTGATCAAGCAATGCATGAATATCATGTTAGGTTTGGTAAGACTTTACAGCCATTAGGACCCGAGCCAACCCTTACCTAATTTTATACCCCTTCAGAAAATCAAAAAAAGGGTGAGATAATATTTGTGGTTTAAGGTATGACTGCAGTAATAGTAACTGTTTATAAATATAGAAGAAATACATATAGAAATAAAAAAAAATCATTTAAATATTTTCTTATATAATATCAGTAGGATGGCTTGCCTTCATAAAGAAACTATAATATATAGAAAGAAGTTATTTTGTGAAAATTGTCTTAAAGTGGTTAAAATTTGTGACAATTGTCAAGGGTTTAAAAGTATTCCAGAAGATGAATGTAGTCATAGCGATATCATTAAAGGTTATGAAGGCCCTATATGTTTGGAATGTGGCTTAGAATTTAAATTTATAGATTTCTTTCAGGAATATGCAATCAACAACAATTTACTAGTTGGTGGTAAAAAAAAAAGAAAAGAGTTGATAATTCATGAATCATTTAGAAAAAAAAATTAATGTTTCTAAACCTATTCAGGAATTGACTGCAAAGAAATATACTCATGTAATTGACAAACTAAATATAATTTTAAGGGGGGAAAATAGGCTTGGTTTGATAGCTGCTTGTCTTTTAACAGTTTATGAAGAATTAATATTGATATGACGTTTAACAAATTATGTAAAATGTTTGGTATTGGAAAGATATATATTTATAAAGGCTTTAAACATTATAATATTGCACAGAAATACCATAGTTAGAAGTGTCTTCTTTGAAGCCAGAAATGTCCAATAATAAAGTTATATTTAATGGGTTTCCATTAAATACATTTTTGTTTTAAAATAGTCTTAAAAAAATCTATAATATATATAAAATGAGAAATGGATTGAATAAAGATGTGACACACTTAGTAACCTTATTAGAAACCTTTTTGAAAAACCCATCTCTATCTACCCTTAATAAAAATGAAAACGATAAAAAAACAAAATAAAACCAAAAATAATAAGAAATAAAAGTAAAGCAAAGACAATAAGAAATAAAAGTAAAGCAAAGACAATAAGAATAAATCCTAAAGCAGTTAAACCCAAATCGGAAATCAATTTAAAAGAGCTTGATAAAGAAATTAAACGTGATTTAAATATTCCAATAAAAGATGAACCTGAACTTGATATCACACCTGAAATCAAATATGAACTTGATGCGTTTCATTTATTGAGAACTTTTAATGGTTATTTAAGAACTTGGGAAATGAATTCTGATTATAAAGATCTATTAACACTATTCAAAAACACGAATAACCTCATTGAAGAAAACTTACCGAAGAACTAGAAAAATTGACAAACGTTAAATACCAATTAGCACTTAAAATTCATTTCAGTAAGGATGATGGGAGAAATATTATAGATGCTTATTTTAGAAGCCCACAAAATGGATTAACTAATTCGAATGATATTCTTTCATCCTTATCTAAATCTCAGCAAATTATACAACAAAGGTTAGAAAAAATTACTAATAATGGTTCGGGTTGGGTGGTAAACCATATAGAAAGAATGTGGTTAGATGTAGCGAAATACAATCCATTGAAAGGTGGGTCTTACATAGATTTACCAAAATATTATAATGATAAGAAGGCCATCATTAATGTAAAGAATAAGGATGATAACTGTTTAAGTTGGGCTTTGAGATCTGCCTTATTTCCAGCAAATTCACACTCCGACAGGACATCATCATATCCTACTGATGATGGTCTTAATTTTAATGGTATAGACATGCCTACTCCAATTTCACAAATTGTAAACGTAGAAAAAAGGAGCAATTTGGCTATTAATGTATTCGGAAATAATACAAGTAATAATGGTTTCATTATTCATAGGAATAGTTCTGCTGATAAAAACATTACTAGAATTAATCTGTTTCTATTAGAGAAAGATGATAAATGTCATTATACGTGGATAAAGAATTTGAATAAACTTTTGTACGATCAATCTAAACACAAGGGGAAAAAATACTTTTGCGAAAGATGTCTTCATGGATATTCTAGAGAGGACCTACTGCAACAGCATAAAGATGATTGTATTGGTCTTAGTAAAACTGCTATTAGAATTGATATGCCTAAGGAGGGGAAGAATAAACTCTGATATTTTAAAAATCATCAAAACCAGATGTCCGCACCTTGGGTTATTTATGGTGATTTTGAATCGCTTAATAAAAAAGTTCATAACGTACAGCCTGATAATAATAAAAGTTTTACTTATAAAACTCAGGAACATGAGGCATGTGGTTTTGGTTTTGTAGTGGTTAGGTGTGATGGAAAAACGATGGAACCTGTCATCTATAGGGGGCCAAATGCAGCTGAGATGTATTTACTATGCCTTCAAGAATATGAAGACACCATAAGGGGAGGATTAAGACATATAGAACCTATGAAAACCTATGACAGTGGAAGAATGTTTGCTACATGAGACACAACGTGCGTGCTGGATTTGTGGTGGATGGTTTAGTGAGATGTAGAAATACACAAAAGTACGTGATCATTGCCATATTACGGGAAAGTACCGTGGTGCAGCTCATAATAAATGCATCTTAGAACTTAAAATAAACCCTGAAACCATCAAAATCCCAGTAGTAATTCACAATCTTAAATTTTATGATGCAAACCTTATTATGCAGGCTATTTCTAAGGTTGATGGTGATATAAAATGTATACCTAATAATATGGAGAAATATATATCATTTTCTTTAGTCAGTTTTTAATAATGTCGTTAGATGCTTTGGTGAAGGCTAATGATAATTTCCGGATAACCGAAAAATATACTCAGGAACTCACACGACATTTATTGTTGAGAAAGGGAGTATATCCATACTCGTATATGGATGATTGTTAAAGGTTAAATAAGAGGTTAAATTTAATATTATAAGGTGTGTAAAATTTTAATATTTCTGTTACTTAAAAATGTTTTACAGTATATTTTGTAGATAAAGGAATTATTTATACAAAAGATATCATATCATATTTGAAGAAACACTAAAGTAATTTGTAAACATACTGTAAAAAAGTATCAATTCATTCCAAAACACTTTGAAGATATTCCCGAGTTGATGGGTTACGAACTTCAATCCATATTGAATGTGTAGTCAGTGGTGTGCAGAGTGGCTGCTTCTGTACCTCAAGATGTCGCTCGGGTAGGTCACGCATGCGCCGTAAATCACGCGCCAATTTTGTTTACATTATCTCATCGTTTCTGGAACTCATTGCAGCATGTACTCTGGCTTCTTCAATTAACAGTTCACGGTAAGATTTCTGTTTTATTTGTTAGAGAAGATACGTTATTAAGGTCATTAGTTTAACACTGTTGGTATCTCTAGACAACCATGCTTGCCTTGTGCTCTCACATGTGAGTGTAGCCCATTGTTCTACTGTACTGTACAGTCTACATATTCATATTTTATTATCTTATTATTTTGATTAGAGAAGGATACATTCACCGTTGCATGCATAGATTTGTTAGAAGAAATTATCACAAAATAAAACAAAAGCTCTAAAAAGATAATATGAGTAAGACTATATCATTATAGATTAAGAATGTATTTAATTTTTTCAGATACTATCACGAATGCTTACAAGGTCACAGGGGATATGGTTTTCCATGAAATGACCAAACTCTTAAAAAATGCTCCTCACCGGGGATCGGAGAAAGCTAAAATAAGACAATGCTTTCATTTGAATACCGCTTCATCTGAACTAAATTAAAATGTGTTGTAAATGTGTAACATATGTTAATTGCTAGTACACTGTAACATTGCTATTGATATGTATACTGAATAAATTTGTTTTATATTCTAAAAGTTGTTTTAATGGTCATTTATACTTAATTATTTTCTTTTTGAGGCACAAATGCACACCTTTTCCATCTTTGATTGAGTCCAAAATGATAACCAGCAGCCTACAGGAAAGCTACCATATCAGTTGTTTCTAAAACATTACTAATAGAAACGAGTAAATGTGTTTTGGCAACTCAAAAAGACATCAGTTGTTTCTAAAACAGTACAGTAATGGAAACGATTTAATGTGTTTTGGCAACTCAAAAAGACAAAAATGATATATCCAATTTCAATTAAAAAGTGTGCAATTGTGCCTATATATTTTTAAAACTATAATATTGAATCTCTCACTGGCTATGACTTACGAAGACGTGTGTCATTTCATCACATTTCCGTGCTAGCATAGCAGTGTGCTGCACCGTTCTGCAATGTGGGCTCTGTTTTGCTAACGCAGAAGAGGTAAAACAAGCAGCAATCAATCAGCCAGTGATTGGAATTCGCGCGAGGGACCCGATGAAGAAAAAATTAATTCCCTATGCATCACAATTTGCTGAAGAGCTACAGCACAATTATTAGACGTTTTTCACTTGTGTATGAAAGAAATAAATTTGATATTCGTCATTCAAATGACAATGACGAATAGCGAATAGCAGTCTAGCAGTTATTTTACCTGTTAAATCATAAACCACGTTTTTAGTTTTGGTTGAAAATAGAAACCGGCCTAGGACAGAATAGTTTCCGACAGGGAAGGTTTCTATTTTCAACCCAAAATTGAAAACGTGTCTTATAAACTAACACAGCACCAATATTCGATGAAAATAATAAGTAAAAGAGCGACTATACACAAACATTTCCAACTCTTCAGTAGCTCAGTGGTAAAGCGCTGGTGTTAAGTGTGAAAGTTTTCAAGTTCGAATACTGGTGGCGTGTCCTTTCGCCAGGGGGGTCGGCCGAACAGGTCTCAAGGCTTCCAGGCCGGCCCCAGCCCGAAACGGAACAACAACAAACAGCAAGGTGGGTAGGGGAGAAAGGAACAAGGCACTTAGGTTTCTATTTTCAACCCAAAACTGAAAACGTGTCTTATAAACTGACACAACACCAATATTCGATGAAAATAATAAGTGAAAGAGCGACTATACCCAAGCCTAAACATCTCTTGAGTAGCTCAGTGGTAAATCGCCGGTGTTAAGTGCGAAACGTTTCAAGTTCGAATACCGTTGGCATGTCCTTTCGCCAGGGGGGTCATCCTAACAGGTCTCACGGCTTCCAGGCCGGCCCCATCCTGAAACGGAACAACAACAAACAGCGAGGAGGGGAGGGGCGAAAGGAACAAGGCACCTAGACCTAGCACCGAACTTCATCTGCAAGAACCAGCCTGCAGACGAACACTGCAGGCCGTTTAGCATTCCTGCTATATCTTCCACAATAGACTCCTCTGTTCGGTGCCGGCACTACGTTTCTAAACAAAGCGCACCCAGAGTGTCAAGGAGATCGATAAGAGGCAGTTGGGGGTGTATCTGAGATCGGCAGTCCTGGACTAATTCAACCCTTACGACATAAGAGCATTCTCGGCTACTATGGCTTTCCATAGTAACATATCTGTAGCGGACATCATGCTGGGCTGTTTCTGGAAGTCCGGTATGGTGTTCGCTAATCACTATTTATGCGATGTATCTACTGAAGATCTGGAAGGCGTGGCGAGGCTGGGGCCTCAGGTGTTCGCCCAGTACCGAACCTCCTCAGGACACTCATCAAGGTGTTTCCCGTCGTCATGATAAGGGGTTCGTGCCCATCTCGAAGTGCGCACAATAAACTTCGCATCGCACTTTTGTACGTTGTTGTGTTGTGTTTTAGTAGTTAATTGGCGACCCCTATGGTCTGTACCGCCGACCCCTCAGGGACGCGGGGAATTGGAACCCTTAGGACTGTAGCAGGCTCCTAACACTGTGCCTTGCGGTCCGGCTAGTCCTAGCGGACAAGTCGCTTGCAAATTCCCTTGCAAACGTCTATCAATCCCTTCCAAAATATACCATTATCTTCAGAACAAGCATGAATAACAATAAAATGCATTATTGAATCATTTAAATATGCATGAACATGTCAAAAAGATAAGGTTGACGGTGGCGGCCATTTTGAATTTGGCAGTCATCTTGGAAGGAAATTAATTTGACCCCTTGGACTAAAATTATTGGAAAACCTAAGCTAAGAATACCAACATAAACATTAACAAGGAAAACAATTCAATTCTAGGTTATCGAAGGATACCCTTCAGCAACAAATTGACCGCCATTTTGGATTATGTTTGCTATAATTGTCAACAAGGGGATTACCAATAAATTGTAACTCATGTTATACCTTGTCTAAACAAACCAGATTCATAATCAAATTGGACGATATAAACACGTAGAAATTGGCCGCTATTTTGGTTTTCGGCTTTTAACAACAATGGATTTATCAATACAGTATCAATCCTTACATTTCTGGAATTCTAAGCTAGCATGAATAACAATAAATAGCATGAATGGATCTTTTAAATATGCAGATCCGTGTAAAAGCAGATACGTTTTAACAGTGGAGGCCATTTTGAATTTGGCGGCCATCTTTGATCGAAATTGACTTGACCCTCAGATCAAATTTAATCACAATACCAAAGCTATATTTGTGCAAAGTTTGGTACTTTTCACCCAAAGTACACAATCATTTCACCATTCTGCCTGACTTATATACTAGATGTAGATTTGCTAATAGATAGACAGTTTGTGAACATTGTTCCTGGTGCTAAGTAATGGAGAACTGATTTCCTTATGAAACCATATGCCAACCATTTCATGTTGTTGTTGTTTCCTTAGATACCTTAATTTTGTATTCATCAGGTGTTTGTACAATAAAGAGTGTTAATCTTACTCTTAGTTCATGTAATCATATGCATTGAAATGCAGAATTAAACGTGTTAAACCATACATATATACATACGTCTCTGGTGTTATCAAAACACTCAGTTAAACGCTGTTAGTATGATATATTAACGTCCGCTGCACTATTCCGTTGAACAATGACAATATGTAAGTCTACACTTTGAGCTGACCTTTATATGTCAACAGGCAGCAATCCTAGCACTGGATGATTTGCAAACAGTATGGGTATATATGGGAATTTTTGGTGCTGATGCGGAAATCGTGACGCAGCAAGTTTCAAGTGACAACGTTACTAACGGGACGACCCCGTACGAAGTATTGTGTGATCTGCATTTCACCTATTTTATCACATTGTTTCTGAAGGTGGTTTTGAAATCCTTTAGCTTAAACAATAGTAGATTTGTAAGAGGACCTAGAAGTGTAATTCAATCCAAACTAACAATGCATTTTTTCTAGGTTATGAAGACTCTCTTTGCACGTTTGTGACAGTGGAAGCCGATGGACTGCTACTCTCGACCACCACCAGCCAGTGCAACATCACACGACGTGCTCTCTGTATCAGTAAGTACACTACATACACATACATTCACAATTCTTCAAGATTCTTTCAGATATAAAATTCTTAATTAGTCCATATGTATAGGTCCACAAAAGGTTGTTCCAGAGTACAATACAGAGTGTTTGTTACATGAAGTAGTGAACAAGATGGCAAATTTACAATTAGTCAGTGTACATTGATAGGAGAGGACAATGGATTATGAAACTTTTCGTGGAATAATGGTTATAACTTGAACGTGAGATTGTTTAATCCTTTTCTTTTCTTGGTGGAAAAGCGTTGTCAGTATGAGTTGAAACTGGGACTTTTGTATCCTATTTACTTGGTACAAAGTTGTTTCCAGGGGCATCTGACAATGTTCAGTGTAATTAATAGTGTAATATATATTTTTTCTTTAGGTGTAATTGTTCAACAAATTTTTCATTCTGCAGTTCGTGATTTGTGGTTGTTAACTTTATTAGTAACGGGTAAGGGATGGATTTTTTGTAGATGAAGGTAGTATTCAAATGTAGGTTATTTCTTGTGTGCTGTTATTATAACTTTGACATGACGGATAAACTTATATTTTTAATCATTATGAACATATCTACCATAATAACTAGCCACTGCCTGTTATACATCGTTGGCATCAACAATACACATGAAACACAATTATTTAAGATTACCTAAATATGATAATGATTATCTCGTTTATCTCACAGGGGCGTGTATCGCTTAGAAACAGCGTTTAAAAGATATATATCTATAAAGACACTCACCTATTACTATATAAAAGTAAAGGGATGTAACGACGAAACCACCCATGCTCATTCAAAGTCATAATTCGCATAAAAAAACAATTGTTATGGCCCAGTCGACGACTACGATACGAAACGCTGTTTCTATTTAGTAACCTTACTAAATGAATAAGTAAGCTTACTGAATGATTTAGTAAGCTTATTAATTCATTTAGTAAGCTTACTAATATGATCAGTCTTGTAAGCTTACTTAATCATTTAGTAAGCTCACTAAGTCATGTATCAAGCTTACTAAATCATTTCCGGTTTGTTGACATCTCAATAAAATAAATGCTTCCCAGGAACTCTGAGTAGAGAGAAGAGCTTGTACATTTTGGCATTTTAAGCACATGTGGTTCAAAATTCATTTTCAAAGGTTTTTTAGACTGTGGCCAATATGTAGGCTGACATATGAAGTGCACATAAAATCTCATTATCTTCACAGCTCATTAAAACAGCTGTTTTAAGTGGCTACCCTGTGATCCATATTTGGGGTCACAGGGTCACCAACTTTACAAGTTAGAATCCCCATTGGCTAAACAGTTTGCACACAATATTACAACCTTCTAGGTTTTTTTGTTCCGGAGAAAAGGATGAAAACAGGATTTTAGGTAATGGCCTGAGAGCCTCTTATTTGGGGCCACTGGGTCAATTTAGAATCTCCATTGGTTAAAGACTCTTTACACAACATGACAGCCTTCTAGGTCTTTTCGTTCTGAAGAAGAAGATGAAAATAATCTTATCTTATCATTTTATCACCAGTCATATGCAGTTCACATATGTCATGTAACATAAAATAATTCTGAACTCCTCTTCAATTTATCCCTTTGTGGCTTGTAAAAATATTCAGTTCATAGGCTATTCATTAGTTCTCAATTCACATTGATTACATCAATTTGACAAACATGTCCACAATGTAGATTGTAATCTCAAGTCGACATATATTTCACATTCCTACTGAATAAGATTAACTGCAAAGTTACTTTTTTTCTCAATTCTGCATTTCTCAAACCCAAGTTAGGACTCACATATCTAAATGATAAGATGACTCTCCCTCGGGTATTTTATTAGGGATAAACTACATAGTAATTGAAGTGCCATAAAATATCAGTTCAAAATTCAATTCCAAAGGTTTTTAAGACTGTGGCCCATATTTGGGGTCACAGGGACACCAAATTAACAAGTTAGAATCTCCATTGGCTAAAGAGTTTGCGCACAATATGACAGCCTTCTAGGTCTTTTGGTCCGGAGAAAAAGATGAAAACAGGATTTTAGGTAATGGCCTTTGAGGCTCTTATTTGGGGCCACAGGGTTACCACATCTACAATTTAGAATCTCCATTGGCTAAAGAGTCTGTACAAAATATTTCAGTCTTCTAGGTCTTTTCGTTTTGGAGAAGAAGATGAAAATAGGTTTTTAGGTTATGGCCTGTGAGGCCCATATTTGGGGTCATTGGATCACCAAATCTACAATTTAGAATCCCCATTGCCCAAGGAGTCTGTATGCAAAATTTCATGATCAGCTCCCTAGACCCAGTAGTTCTGGAGAAGAAAAAGAGAAATGTTTACGGACGGACGGATGGATGGACGGATGGACGGACGCCATGCCATGCCATAAGCCCATCAGGCCTTTCATGAGCTAAACAGGCAAATAACAACATATGTGTATTGGAAAATACACATTAATTACATTTTAATCTAGATGAAAAACCTCACAAAGTGCTTTTTATTCTGATTAAGATTGGCATATAGAATACTGAATTCAAAGAGTTGGGTACAGAGGGTATTCAAACATTCATGCCAGGTGTGACATGTGGTGATGTACTGAGAGATTTTTCTTTACTTTGAGCTAACTAGAATTAGAAAAATAAATTCAATTCATTTGATAAAAATAGAGCCATGGCCTCTGTAGCTCATCAGGAGATAATAAGTGGGGTATGTTATGGAGTGGACTTTATAGCAATGGTCAGATAATGGAATGTAGTAATAAGAATCTAGGTAGTGAAACGATTAAAGCAGTTTAAAAATATTTTGTTACCATAACTTTGCCAATCTGCTATATATATGTATTGAAAGAGCAACACAAAGCTTGGAAATAAATTGCTGGTATCAAACATATAATAATGTGGTGGAGAGATCATACTATTTTTTAAGATCGTACACACATTATATAATAATGAATATACCGGGTACAATTCTTTGCATACAATTCACCACTGTAAGCTATTGCAATAATGGCCTGGGGCTGTAGAAGAAAATGAAAAAAACCTTTTTAGGTCATGACCCCTGTTAATTATTATCAAAATTGGTTACACATAAATCAACATTCGTTATGAATATCATACACCTTTGCATTATATTGTTTTAATTCTTAATTGCATTATGGCAATACCAACATTTATTACATAATGAATAGGAGCCTCAGTTTTTGAAAATCCCATTTCTCATAGGCTCCATTTCAATACTTAATAAATTGGTGAATTTTTTTTAGTAAATTCTTTTTCACCATTTCTTATAGGCTCCTTTTCAATATTTGATAAAATGGTGATATTCTATGAATAAATTCTTTTTTAGAGTCAGTGGAAGACTAAAGCAGTCTCACGCACAGTCTATGATAACACAGTGCTGCACAGTAGTTTGAAGTAACCTGAAACCTCTGTGTAACTATCAGTTTTCATTCTTCTGCCAGGAAGAGGTCAACACAATGCAATTACATAACATGCAGACACTGGACTCACAGCCAGTAAAATGTATATGTTAGATGCAGTTTTTCCTACAATTAATTATTTTTCTGTACTGGAGAAGATGATGAAAATAGGTGTGATGTCACAATCTCATATAGCTACTTCTTTTATAGTCCTATGTTATCACCAGTCATCACTAGTCATATTCAGTTCACATATCTCATGTAAAATGAAAAATTTTAATTCCTCTTCAAGTTATTCCTTCAAAGGGTATTCAATAGTTCTCATTTCAAATAGATTCACATTAAACATGTCCATGATGTAGACATCTATCTCATTTCTTGTTCCTATTGAATAAAATTAACTGCAAAGTTAATAGAAAACTAAATCAGTTATAAAGTATAAAATATGATATAAATAAGGTATACCAAATTGACTCGTACTGGAAATTCTCAATAATTAATTAATTAATTCTCCAAATAATTACACAATATCATGAGATATTAAAAAAACTCCATGATTTACTCTTAAATTACAAAGAACATAATATAAGATTTAATAAAAGATTCTGTATTAAGTCTTTAGAATACTTTTAGACTTGTGTACCTTTATCAGCAAATTCACTTGCAAAATACAAATAATTACTCATATGTGAAATGTGAGACAAAGATAAAATATGACTTATAATTTTTGTTAGACCTCCAATTCTAAGTTTTTAATTCTAAATATCTCTTTTTCATCAGACATATTATATTCTCAAAGCACATGTTAGAACTCTCACATCAGAAAGATGAAATGCCTTTAACTCAGCTGTTTTCTTTAAAATTACCTCCCTTACCTAATTACTGATTGAAGTGCACATATAATCTCAGAAAGATGCTGTAAACTGAAATAGGCTTTTAGGTTATGATCTCTGTGACCCATATTTGGGGTCACAGACTCACCAAATTTACAATTTAGAATCCCTTACAGCCAAGGAGTCTGTACATAAAATTTCAGCTCGCTTGAGCCATTGGGACTGGAGATGAAGATGAAAATAGCATTTTAGGTCATTGCCTCTGTGACCCAATATTTGGAGTCTCACTGTCACCAAATTTACAATTTAGAATCCCCTTCAGTCAAGGAGTATGTACATAAAATTTCAGCTCTCTACGTTCATTGGGACTGGAGAAGATGATGAAAATAGTTTTTTTTAGGTAATGACCCCTGTGAGCCACACTTGGGGTCACAGGGTCACCAAATCTACAATTTAGAATCCCTTTCAGCCAAGGAGTCTGTACATAAAATTTCAGCTCTCTGGAGTCATTGGTTCTGGAGAAGAAGATGAAAATAGCTTTTAAGGTTATGACCCCTGTGACCCACATTTGGGGTCACAGGGTCACCAAATTTACAATTTAGTATCCCCTTCAGCCAAGGAGTCTGTACATTAAATTTCAGCTCTCTGGAGTCATTGGTTCTGGAGAAGAAGTCGAAAAAGCGAAAAGTTTACGGACGGACGGACGGACGGACGGATGGACGGACGCCATCCCATGCCATAAGCCCATCGGGCCTTTCAGGCCAGATGAGCTAAAAATTAAAATATAAATTCAGCTTTTAAAGTAAAAGAAATATAATACATAACTTTTGGATTAGTCTTATTCCTTGTTTGTTCATGTTTATTTCAGTTCCAAATTGCTAAAGTAACTTGACTATCAACTTTAAATAGGCTTTTTCAACAAAACAATATCTGAAACTTTTTTTTTTTATTTATTTAATATACTTTGTAAAAAAATTCCATTGGTGATTTTTTATTGACTAAAATTGGCTAAAATTAAAATGTCTCATGAAATGATATTTCTGAATTTTTAAAAACAAATTACAATATATACAATATATGTTCATAAACTAAAATCATCCCCACAATCATTAATTTGAATACTGACTGATATTGAATTTGACTCACATCATTTATCAATTAAAGCAATAATAGGTTAATTGCTAAACATGTATTTCTTACATCTAGTAAGTGAGAGTCCTATGCTCTTTGTTTTAAATCATGTTGCTACTGAAGACATAGATATACAATTATTGTTCTTAAACTAGATTAGATTCTGTTTATTAAATTATAGGACTAACATCTTCTGCTTAGAATGGAAAATAACCTATTGGGACCAGTGTAGTGGACTTCAAGTGAATAACTTAATCCATTCCTCCTTATTGTTTTTAAAATACAAGAATATATGACGTTGTTTACATTGTGCCCTGCACTAAATGACCCTTTTGTAGGCATGTCAAAGACCTGACGATTTGGTTGAGCGATGGCTAAGATTTTCTTCTCACCAAGTGAGCATAGATTTAATTTACTCATGGCTTGAATGAATGGAGTGTCAATTTTCATTCGTATTTGTTCACACTGGAGCATATAAGTTGTTGACACCCATGTTATCTACATGTAGACAATACATTTTAATGTACGGCATAATTCACTACTAATTGTGAAATTGTAACGTTACAGTTTGTCAGTCCCTACGTACGAATCTGTATTTCCAACTCTCTCACTGTTGACTTCTGACAGCTCATCCTAACTTGATTCCTGGTGTTCAACTCAATGTTGATTCACAATAGGTTTATACTGATAGGGAAGGATGTTATTTATGTGAGATGGTGGAAAATCAACGCTGCCATCGCTATCCGAGGAAGCCATAACAACACTAAGAACGTAGAAAATACACTGCATCAGCCGCGGGAGAGCATCTTTGACATCATATCACGTGACTGCTGCCAGCCTTATTAACTCTCGGGGATTTCCGGAAAACGACTCGCACCGAAAACGTTTTTTCAACGTTTCTACATAAAATGTCGCAGTTTGATAATTTTTTTGACACACTTTGTCTTAAACAATACTGTTGAACATGTTAAAACAAAGTTTTTCTCTAATATTCTCCTTTAATAAAACGAGTTTTTCAGACTTACAGTGCAAAATGACGCTAAACACAACGAGGAAGTGCCACCGTAAATCATTCGAGAAAGCTAGCCTTGCATGTTAATAACTCCCAGAATTGAAGATAATCGTTGACGTAAGTCAACAGGAAGTCGATAAAAATGTTAAGACTGATACTGCTTGAGTGATTGCAACAAAAAGCTAAACAATGACAGAAGAACCAGGAACTGGGAACCGCCTAACGTATATAAATACACCAACAGTTAGCTTTGCGCAGACGCGCTACGAACATGATTCAGTTTAGGCATTCAAAGGTGAAGGTCGCACGTAACGAAACTTACAGCGCCTATCTAGCCACAGGAACTCGATATCGTAATTAAAACGTAGGTAAAAAAAAATCTACCACCTATATATAACATAGAGTCAAGGAGCAAGGGCAGCCATGTTGCCGATCTAAGGGTCCATTCAACATTAGGTCAAAAGTTACGCTAAATAAAAAAATAGAGCCACTGGCTCTGAAGCTCACCAGGAATCATGTTATTAATTATCTCTAAGGAAAAGATTAAGATATCACATATCATATATATAAGTCATTGCCCAGTCATCAAATTTAAAAGTTATTATCAAAATTGGTTACACATTAATCCATATACATTATAAATAATGCAGACCTTTTCAGTTTATTGTTTTACTTCTTATTTTAATTCTAGAATTATCAACATTTATTACATAATGAAAAAGAGCCCCTATTTGTTTCTAAAAATCCTGTTTCTCATAGGCTCATAGTTTCATAGGCTCCTTTTCAATAGTTAATTGATAAATTCTATTGAGCATCTGAGTGTAAGACTAAATCAGTAACACAGCAGAGAAGTTACCTGAAACCTCCGTGTATTAGCTGCTGTTTGCATCTCTGCCAGGGTGTGGTCACTCCCAAGGTCAACACCTGCAATTACACAACATGCAGACCCTGGACTCACAGCCAGTAAATTATATATTTTAAATTTTGTTTTCCCAATCTTTATTCATTTTTCTTTATTGGAAAAGAAGATGTGGTATCACAAACATAAAATCATAAAACATTTCTTAACCCTTTTTAAAAATGTTCCTATGCATCCTGTCACAATATTCAGTTCACAGGCTATTCAATAGTTCTAATTTCACATTGATTACATCAAACATGTCCATAATGTAGTATTACTCTTAAGCTGACATATGAAGTGCACATAAAATCTCATTATCTTCACAGCTCAGTAAAACAGCTGTTTTAAGTGGCTACCCCTGTGATCCATATTTGGGGTCACAAGATCACCAAATCTACAATTTAAAATCCCCATTGGCCAAAGAGTCTGTACATAACATTTCAGCTTTCTAGGGCTTTTGGGACTGGAGAAAAAGATGAAAAATGCTTTTTAGGTTGTGACCCCTGTGGCCCTTATTTGGGGTCACAGGGTTACCAAATCTACAATTTAGAATCCCCGTCAGTCAAGGAGTCTGTTCATAAAATTTCAGCTCTCTATGTTCATTGGGACTGGAGAAGAAGATGAAAATAGCTTTTTAGGTTATGACCCCTGGGGCCCTTATGCAAGTTCGGAATCTTTATACAATCGTGTTTCACTTTTTGAAAGTTCGTCTCCTCTTGTTTATAGTAATAGCTTTGTTTTATCCCAATTTATTGTCAACTTCAAATTTTCAACACATCATCTGCAAATAGCAAAAGAAATAACTGGAAGACATCAGGATGTAGGTAATTGTACTCCATTGTACTCCATGTGAACAATTATTCCCAATCTGAATAGACAATTAATTTATGAAAAACGAAATAAAAATCTATTTCTTCATATTGGTCATGTCGTATAAATCAGCAAAGGACATCTATCAATTTATTTTAGAAAAAAGTGTTCCGCAGGAGTGTAAGGCAAATAATGACCCGATTGCTTCGAGTTATGGCAATAAACGAGTTAATTTGCCATTAGCGCTCGGCACCGGATCATTATTTACTACATATCTGCATCATTCCCGTTCCCTACCTGAAACCATACCAAACCAATGTGATTATATGAAATGAAAAGAGGACAAACTTCGAAGGCGTTCATAGCGTTCAAGGTGATTTGAGACAGTTTGGCGTGTTTCAGGCAGACATGGCGGTACGGGTATGTGGATGCTTGTGTACATTGGAGTGGGCTGTCACACACTCTGCTCGGTGATCCTCATCACAATTTGTGCAGCCAAACGGTGAGTGAACACACACTTATTGTAGTCGTCTATGTTGAAGACACATGCATTGGTTACGACATTTGTGTTGGTCTAGTTGTATCAGGGACTCTTTATTGACTCCATATCTAATTAGAGACATACAATAGTAAGTTTTTATTGTTTTACTTTATATAGTAACGAAAAACATTCCCCTCGCTAGCTCACTGAGTAGCATTCAGAAGTTGAAAATAAATTACAGGGAAGAGTCTGGATAACAAACAATGCAAAACATGCCAACATGTAGTAAGAAATTTTCACATTTATTAACTTTTTCATAATTATAAATAATTTCATTTTTCAACAATTCATAAAATGTTGGTTCATTTATCATAAAGAGCATTTATGAAATAACGATATTTTAAAATGACACATGTCATGTCTTTATTCAATACTTTACGGTGACAGGCCTGTATTACATTAAGTGAATACAATAATAACATACCTGTACAGTGCATATCATAGCACGTCACTATAATATCTGCTATATCCTTTCGCATTCCGCTTTCACTTCAAATATCACATCACAACATATATATTATTTCATTATGTTGTCTGTACAAGGAATAATATATATACCCACCATCTTCTGAGTGAACATGTAAGATGTGCAAACATACCATAGGACAGACGATTACATGTCAGACCTAATTACAAATGGCTCCAGTCATTCCGTGCAGGATAAACTGTTAGAAATCTGGAAGAATGACATTATAAGGGAAGAAAATAAAAATGTAAAATTGTGGATGAAAAAAGAAGATTGGTTAATAAATCTACCTCTATATATATAATGTCTACAGATAAATTTTTTGTAATCTCTAAAAGTGTAAAGTCATTTTTGAATAAACAATTTGGTTGTTCAAAGCATGGCCAATAGCATAATTGAAAAGTTATTTTCTTAAACCAGTTATCCGGTTTGTTTTACAATTATTATCATAAATTATTAATTTACTATCAGTGTTATGGCACGTATACGACATTTATGGCCAAGACCATATGATTCGACATCTGGGCCAATACGGGAAAACTGGGCCAATACAGGAAAAACAGGGCCAATACGAGCACACTGGGCCAATATGAGTGCGCAGTCGCACATTTTTTTAAATCCCGAAGCTGTCGCTTCACAACTTTAACTCATGGTATCTGTTCACCATTCTTGTTAATAATAATTATTTCAATTTAAATGAGACGTTTGGTGGTATGCAAATAGAATGAAAAGAGGTTAATTCATAAAATTGTCATTTAATTAAGTATTTCCGTATTGGCAGGGTTACAGGTCCTCGGTCCGTTGTATTGGCCATCGACTACGTCTCGGGCCAGGACAACGGACCTTGGACCTGTTACTGGACCAATACGGAAATACTTAATTAATAACATATTAGCACATTATGGTATACAAAACTTTTGGTAATCTGTAGGAGCTAGGGCATGTTAATAATGCTCAGCCAATATTAAACGTAAAAAAATAACATGGTTACTTTTGGGATAACACTACCTGCAAAAGCACAAATTCTCGTACTTTTTCGGACCGAGTCCCTTGCGGGATTCGATCCCACACCCTCAGAGTAAGGCAACCAGCATTGAACGTACCAACAGCTTACAACACGACCACGGGGCCTCTTCTTCACCAGTACGAAAATCTTTAGAAAGCTGAAATCCTTTGTACAGACTCCTTGGTCAACTGCATGGGATTATAACTGTAGAGATGGTGACCATGTGACCCTAAATGTGGGTCAAAAGGGTCACGACTTGCACAAATAATATTAAATCTTCTTCTCCAGTACGAACGCTCTAGAAATCTTAAATGTTGTGTACAGACGTCTCAGGCAAGGATGACTAGATATTGTTGATTAGTTGACTCTGTAGCGCCTAGAAAGGGCCAAAGGGGTCGCCCCTTACACATATGTGCAGATATCTTGGTTTGGCCTATGTTGATTTTGAATTGTACATGTTCAACCTACAGGTTTAATGTATTATTTAAAAGTTGATAAGCTACAGATCCCATGGCTCTACTTTAGGGGTATGTTCTCTTGAGAATCTTTGTTGGAAAACTACTGAAGATACAGACTTATATACCTCCCGTATGTGGTAACACCCTTTCAGGTCAGTCTTTATCCCCGGGAACATCCTGACTTTGTATGAGAGGGCTTTATAAGCCCAGATAATACCCTAGTGCGGGGGCCTTATAAACGTTTGTAAAGTCCTCCCGACAGGCCATTATCTGAGCTTATAAGCCCTCCCAATTGTAAATACTTAGGCCCTCCAAGTACAATTCTTTGCACCCAAGACATTCTAAGTCCATTTACATGATTTACTAATGTAATCAGTCCACAAAATCGCCAAATTTGAAATTGCCATTGCGGGAATCAAAGCCCAACGTTCTACCACTAGACCACAAAAGGATTGGTGAATGAGCAGGGTGGATTGTTGGTCAGAATACTGCTGTCAGAGATGCTTCCATGATATTTTATGTGCGCTTTATTTTACTTTGACCACCTGCAGTAAAACATTTTGACAACTGCACTAACTAGTTTCTTTCGACGGAAAGCCCTCGTATCATCATCGGTCTTTCTCTATTACATAATCGATAGCTCATTTTACAGCAGGGAAACCTATTTAGTAGGATGTGTTCACATAAAGCATGGGGGTCAAGGACACCAGAACATCAAATGAAAAAGTCTTGTGACATGTTGACGTTTAAAAAAACTAAATATTGCCGAGGCAGTCCTATTACATTTTGCACAATAAGTTTTCAATATATGGAGACTTTGAACATTTTACCAACGTTCTTCAAAATCTTCCAATTCTCTAAATATGTACATATTAAGTATTAAGTCATACCAGTTCAAGTTAAAACTATTCTACGCGAACTGATAGATCCTTGAACAAATGCATTCGATATTTACACAATAGTCGATTTAGATGAGTTGCAAGTATAAATACTCATGCTTAAACTCGAATAACAGGAAAACAATATCAACATTGTCCGCTTCAATAAGACCTTACATGAAATCTTAAATCCTCTAATTCTCCAAAGATGTACTTGTCACTAATTAAAGTCATGTTGGTTTGGTTCTTTTTTGTAACTATCTAACTGATAAGATATACAAATTGGTATAGTCTTTATTTCATTACCGATTCTGTTCAAATATGAAGTATGTACCAATTAAAAAGGTTAATCAGGAAACAAACAAGTAAAGTATGATACTGTTGACAACAACTTTATTCATGTCTCCTTTTTCCTAATGTAACATACTTTAGATGCTACTGTAGCTAAATGAATCATGAATCTTCATTTGTTATCAAGGAGGGTTCTATCGGGGTATTTTTTTTTGGGAAACGAAATTCAAGATTTTAATCCCGTTTACACATATTTACAATTAATACATGATTAAAACACAGTAAAATTGAAAGATATTAAAGGTGCATCCATTCTGTTTTATAAAATTTTATTTTGCTTTAATACGTTCCAACTCACTCAGCTTGTATATTTATTCCCAATCGCCAAATATATCATAATTACTAGTTTCCAATTTAAATTGAGTAACATCATTACGCATGTACAGAAACCGAAACTGCACGTCCCATTTACATGCACAGTAGTTATGTGACCTATTAAACATTATCAACTCAAGTTTGTCTTTCTGTCTGTTGTAAATAATATTCCAGAATTACGTTTGACTCATTGACGCGCGCCACACGCTGTGCATTGTCCGGTTTTCGATCAGATATCACTACTTTTATCTTCATTTCGTCAATATGCTAGTCTGCTATCATCAAATGGTAGTTTTGGGTCACAGTTGGTACCTTTCGATAAAGTAACACCATTTATAACGTTTGCAATTTGTGACCCCCACAACACAATGGATGTACATTTAATGAAGTGAATACTTTGGTGACTTTACATTTCACAAATTGATAAAGATAAGCTCAAATTTGTTCAAAAAAAAAACAAAAACCCAATGAGAATTGAAGCCATTCATCGGCGCTGCGAGAGGGGAAAACTTCGCTACGGCCTAATAGCATATTGTTTATTAGTTTTATGATACGTCATGTGTTACTATGTGAATATTCTATCAGTGTATTTCTCTTTATTATTACAAAAATATTTCATTTCACAAAATGCCAAGATAAATCGGTGATAGAACTTTTCCTTTCAGGCGTTGTAGACATTTTTTTTTACTGAAATGAATTACACACACTAAAATATAGAAAAGTGTTACCGATGGCTAAATAATACTCCTGAATCAACGGGACACGACCCAAAACGGGAAAATCGATCCAAGTTTTAGATTCAACTCATTACCATAAACTGCCGAGGAGAGTATTCAGTTTGTTTATTCAGTAGTGGGGCCACAGGCCCATTATACAATGCAATCATGACATATAACATGAAAACAAGCGCCCATAAAATACAGTACAGAGTGAGCCGCGATGACATGGCTGTAGTAAATCAAATACAATCGTCATGGTGATAGAAACTTGTTCCGCAATTTTAAAGCAAGGAATGTATATTTTCCAAGATTGTTTATTATACCCCCGACCAACGGTTGGGGGTATATAGTAATACCAACGATTCCGTCCGTCCGTCCTTCCGTCCGTCCGTCCTTCCGTCCGAAGACAATTTTTGTCCGATCAATTACAGAAAAACTATTCATCTCATCGTTTTTAAATTTGGTACATGTCTTCTTCACCCCTAGGAGAGGTGCAGTGCGAAGTTTAAAGAGAATTGGTGAATTTTTGAATTTTTGGCGATTTTTTTTATTTTTTAACTTAGTCAAATTCTGAACATTTTTTGTCCGATCGATTACAGAAAAACTATTCATCTCATCCATTGCAAAATGTAACACGATTTGGTGAATTTTTTAATTTTTGGCGATTATTTATATTTTTGTAATTTATCATAGCTAGAATGAATGAAGCTACTTCTGTGTTGTGATTTGTTGACTTCATCATTTTCTTTTTCATGTAACTTTCATCAAAAGCTACTTCTGTGTTCTTGTTGATTTTACTATTTTATATTTCCACTGGTTATATTTTGGGAAAAGTTAAATTTTCTTTCCTTTCAGCCATAAAGTGCTTTATATCTCTCACTGTGCCTTCAGGGGTGTGCTTCCATGTACCTGTTGTTTAAAGTCACTCGAATGAATCATTATGATGGATTAATTTCCAAAATAAAGTTGAAATCAGTGGTAATAGCAGTAGTGTATTATGTTACCAATACCTTTTCAAGTTACTTTTATTCCTATTTTGACTTAAACCTCCTTTTTTACATGAAGATTGAGACTTGTCCTACCATTTTCACAAACAGTTTAATCTTAGCAATTACATTTCATAGCTTATCAATCCTTAGGTGTGCAAACACCTCTCTCTTTAAGTAAAATAAAAATGTCAAACTTAAACAGTCGGGGGTATTAGTGAGCCACGCTCACTTTTTTGCTTGTTATTATATTATTGTCAGATACCAACAGTTGTCTGAACTTCTCGTGAGATGGAAACTCCCAAAAATATTTTGGAATAAGATTTTCTCGGAGATCTTTGTAAAATGAGCATTGTAAGATAAAGTGGAATTCAGTTTCTGTCACAGGAATAACACAGAGAGGACAAAGTCGCTGGTCTCTTGATAGTCCTAGTTTACGTCCATGTTCAATCATAAGACAGTGGCTGGAGCATCGAAGATAACACAACGAAGTTCTGTATATTTTCACCGATATGTCAGTGAGATAACTCTCAAATTTAACAGTATTTTTAATTGATCTATACAGTGATAATTTGGAGAACTGATTTAGGTCATTAAACCATATCTGCTTATGGATATCAATACATCTTTGCTTAAAGGATTTGAGGAACATCTGAATATGTGTAGTGCCCTGGTTGGTCCATATTGAACCAAAGCCATATGAGAAAAGTAACTTCTTCACACTCAAAGCCCAACAATCAATGTCTTTGTCTGCAAGGCCCTGTTCGTACATATATACATGCCTTAAAATGGTATTACTATCCTGATACAGAAGTCGTATCCAATATTTGATGATTTTCATGTAGTGATTTACCTTTATGGAGTAACGTCCAAGTTCACCCCTCCCAACTAAATTTTTTAAATCAAGTGCAAAATGGTTTTATAAAATCTATCACAAAAGTTTTCAGTGTCATGAGATGCATAGAAGCCCAAAACTTCACTACCATAGGTCGACGATCAGTATAGGCATAACTTTAACATAAAAAATGTGGAGTTGAACATGAAGAGGCAATTTGTAGAAAAAAGAGTAGTAGATCACGTGGCGGAAGTCGCTGAAAACTGGAAATATAATTAAATGGAAGATGATTTCGGCAAAAGCAAAAATTACCGCCTTGAGCTACATAAGTGTTTTCAAAACGTTCATTCGACATAATGCCTGGTTTTGCAATATATATATATCAATATATCTGTCGGACAGACACGCATACACTTTTGTTAATATTGTTAACGATTCTGTAACCGTTTTGGATGAGATAATATTAATTCGCACGGATATATAAAGGTCTATCAACTATTTTTATCTGTGTAACCATTTTTATAAGCCGAAACTTTGGACCAAAAGCAGTATCTTGCTCATAACGAAACGATTAACAATAGCTTTTCCAAATATATCTATCGTTAAAATTATAGTATGAAACCAAAGAATTCATTAAACATATTTCAGTTCTCTAAAATAATTTGTTCCCACACATTCATCTCAGCCCCTCCTTTTTCCATGGTAACAATGTGGAATTTGTCTATTTGAAGGGTAGGGTTTGTTTCGGGAGCAAATCTTTATAACTACTAGGTCAATCCTCACCAAATGCGATATATACTGTCTTCCAATAGCAACTTTCAACGTTTCATATTTTTTATTTGTTTGATGTATATGGTAACAATTTGGACTTTGTCTATTTGAAGGGTAGGGTCTGTATCCGGAGCAGAAATCTAAACCTATTTGACCATACCTCACCCAATTTAGTATAAAAATGTTACATTTTCGTTAAGTCAACTAAACAATTTGGTCATGTAAAATGTAAACTAAATCACTGTGAGAAAAAGAAATCTCGGAGATATGTATTTACATGAAAACTCAACATTTTAACGTAAATACAAACTCATAATAACCTTTTTATTATAAATATGTACAAATAAATAATCACATTAAAGACATGTGTCCACTGAACGTAGTTCATGTAACAGTGATGTTACAACTTGTTAATAATATGTTAGTTATGTTTTTAATCTCTAGCTTAAGTGTCAATAATGTCAATGTAAAGGTTGACTTTTATTATCGAATAAAATTGCCAACCTTCAAGTCGTTTACCAAAATGGCTGGAATTTATCGATCTTTGAAAATGATCTATCATTTTTCTTAACATTTCAAATTGTTACTTAACATTACGTTACATACATTTTTTTTATAATTGTTAAATATTAAGACATATAGTCGTAACTAATAAAAGGGGAAATGCTATATATAGACATAATGTGTGATTTTTCAATGAAATTGTCCTCTGAATTGAACTATGGATTTTACAGACGTTTTCCTGTTTTTGGTCGAGGTCCTTAACAATTTCAAACATCTGTCAAAACCCCAAAAGTTCATCAACTGTGGCCACACTTGCCACATCAACCTGTAATATGAATTTGACCATATCAAAACTAAAATGCGCACCATTTATGCAAAACTATAGATTTTAAAAGACGTTTTCCTGTTTTTTTTAGTTGAGTCTAAATTTAAAATGCAAATTGTAATCTAAACAATATCTGATAATGACTCTACTTGACTGCCCCCTCAGCCTATACCGCTGTAATCACGAGTGAGATGTAAATAAAATTATGTCTGTCTGTCTGTCTGTCTCAGCCGTTTAAACTCGTAAAACTACATTGCCTGTTTGATTTATGTTGGTATAGCTTCCTAAGTCTTCAAAATAAAAACAAACTAATCAAGATTTTGAACGGCTCCTGAACGGAAACTGAGGTCGCGAGTATTTCAGAATTTCATCACCATTTTGGAAAAATAGTTTGAGGTCTTCAGCAGTCAAATATTTTGAACAATTGAACATGAATATCTAATTAATGAGAGCTAGAACCCATCGACCAAATTAGATCAAAGTACCAAATTGTCAGTACTTACACTTGCAAGTATTGTCTATATGAATACAGTATTGATTACATAGAATACAAATTGAGTTTCCGGTTCTTTAGTATGGTATCATTAAAATGGCCGCCAGAAGGTAGTTCGAGTAATCTGATTAATGTAGCGATACCTAAACAGTCAGAGTAGAGTTTTAAATATGGTACAAAGATGGAATGGTCAACCATCTTGCTGTCTGAACTCTCTAATTCACATGAGACCTCCAAATCTACCTCTCACACTGAAGAGTTCCACACCGCTGTCTCTTTATAAGTCGCACACTTTTCTTCGAATATGGATAACCGTTTTCTATGGACACGGTCAATCGGGTCGTGCAATGAGGTTGTTCTACCCATTAACGTACCAATATACTGTATAAACTTCAATAATAAATTGCAAATTTGAGAACACGTAATATATGCTTCAGCGCCTTTGAAGTTTTATTATCAACATATAGCGCTAAATCCTTTTATCGTCACGTGAGACTATATATTTATAAATAATTATTTCAATTATAATCATCATTAAAAATAGTTTTAGTACATTAATTGAATTATTGGACATATTCATATGTAGGGAGCTTAACGTTGTTCACCACCGTTGCGCAAGGCGTGTTTTCTGTTAGGAGCCTTTAAATATAAATATCTCAACGATAAAAAGCAGTTTAATATTTCTCCACTGAAATATTTTATTTTAAAAAATAGAGCCATGGGCCCTGCGCTCATCAGTGAATTATTAGGTTGAAGATCTTTGTAATCTCATGTAATACAAGAAAAATATAGGTTTTTAGGTCGTGACCCCTGTGACACACATTTGGGGTAATAAGGTCACCAAATCTACATTTTAGAATTCCCGTTGGTCAAGGAGACTGAACACAAGCTTTTCTTTCTGGAGAAGAAGATGAAAATAGCTTTTTAGTTCAGGACCCTTGTGACCCGCATTTGGGGTCACAGGGTCACCAAATCTACAATTTATAATCCCCATTGGCCAAGGTGTATGTAAACAACTTTTCAGCTTTCTATGAACTTTTGTACTGGAGATCAGATGAAAACATGTTTTAAGGTCATAACCCCTGTGACCCTATTTGGGGTCACGGGGTCATGAAATCTACAATTTAGTATCCCCATTGGCCACGGAGTCTGCATATAAAATTTCAGATCTCTAGAGTCATTTGTTCTGGAGAAGAAGTTGAAAATGCTAAACGTTTAAGGAAGGACGGACGGACGGAAGCCGGACGCCATGCCATATGCCCATCGCGCTTTTCAGGCCCAAAGAGCTAAACAGTCAATTTTATTTTGCTTTGTGTTATGATATGTCATGTTAAGTTAACATCAACATTTCACAGCAGTAAACAATTATCTCTCTACTTTAATATTTAGCTTTAACTGATACTCTTTTTTTTCAGTAAGCTCCAAAATAGACGAAAGATTCCAGCAATGATGAAAAACGAGACAATTGGACATACAGTGCAACCCAAGGAAACAGCACCAGTAGGCACGAAAGAGCAATATCCCCTTGAACAAGAACCGCCCCTCCCAGCACCAGTAGGCACGGAAGAGCATCTTCCACAGGAGCAGGAACCATCCCTCTCAGCACATGAAGGCACGGAAGAGCATATCCCCCTTGGGCAGGAACCATCCCTCTCAGCACCAGTAGGCACGGAAGAGCATCTTCCACAGGAGCAGGAACCACCCCTCCCAGCACCAGTAGGCACGGAAGAGCATCTTCCACAGGAGCAGGAACCATCCCTCCAAGCACCAGTAGGCACGGAAGAGCATCTTCCACCGGAGCAGGAACCACCACTCCCAGCACCAGTAGACACGGAAGAGCATCTTCCACAGGAGCAGGAACCACCCCTCCCAGCACCAGTAGGCACGGAAGAGCATCTTACACTTTGGCAGGAACCACCCCTCCCAGCACATGAAGACACGGGAAAGCATCTAACCGTCGAGCTGGAACCACTCCTCCCAGCACAAGTAGGTACGGAAGAGCATCTTCCCCGTGAGCAGGAACAATCCCTCTCAGCAGGAGTAGGCACAGAAGAGCATCTTCCCCTGGAGCAGGAACCACCCTTCCCAGCACCAGTAGGCATGGAAGAGCGTCTTCCCATTGAGTAGAAACCACCCCTCTCAGCACCAGTAGGCACGAAAGAGCATTTTCTCCTGGAACACGAACCACCCCTATCAGCACCAGTAGGCACTGGAAGGTATCTTACCCTTGAATAAGAACCACCCCTCTCTGCACCAGTAGCCACGAAAAAGCATCTTATCCTGGAACAGGAACCAGGTGTTCTGTGAGGAGCACAACACTCAAAGGTATTGATAGCTATCTACAACATTCAGTGTCTTATCTCCACATATAAAAGCTGTCTCAGTCTTGGTCATTGATGCTCCTCTGAAATGGATGATATTTGATTTGTCCTGATTAACAACCATCTTGTTCTTACCACACCAGATATCCAACACTGAAAGTAGTGAGTTGAGGTCCTCCTCTGTTTCTGCAAGTAGTGCAACGTCATCTGCGTATGCAAGGACACTAACAACGTCTTCACCACAATGTTTCCAATGTCCAGTCCGTTCAACGTAGATATCAAGTCATTAATATATATGTTAATTAACATCGGCGATAAAATACACACCTGTTTTCAAGACCTTTTCTCACATGGAACCACTCTGTATTAGAGTGGTTGACACGAACTGCACACTGTACGTTCTGGTAGATTGATTTCAGAGCCACCGATTCCAGATTCAGATACCATTGAATTGGGATGTTAGACGTCTCAGTATTATCATTTTTATACTATTTTCTAGCCTTAACCAGATGCATCAAACAGTGCCTTTTTAAAGACTTTTCTTGTTTGGAAAGTTTGCGTGGGCAATGCCGAACTATTATTGAACGTCAGCTAATGCCCCTATTTCACTACGAGCAGAATTATCACGAATAGCGACGAATAGGTGATTGTATAAATTCGTAAACATTCGACAAAATTCGTAAACAGAAATTTCACTTGTACGAAATGTTCACGAAAATTCGTAGCTTTTCATGCTGAAACCCTACGAAACAGATGAGTTGCCTTTCAGTGCTGATTTAGCCTTAGTAAGGACAGGCTGTTTCTGGAGACGACCTTCATTATAATGTTCACCCTTTATACCCAATCTGTGGACTGTATCAAAAGGAATATCATCTCCATTTTGTATGCACAATGTATCATTGATAAATGAATAAAATTTCCGTTTGGATTCACCTCTCTTCATAGTATCCTTACATGTTCATTCCAAATAGAATCAAGTTAACATGTCTTCTTGAATAGTTCTCACTTTTGTCGATTTGTGAATCTGGACAAGCTGAGTATTCAATTTTATATTGTTTTGATCTACTGCCAATCTCATTAAAATCAGATCGTAACTAGATTACGTTTGCGGGACACCGCAAAGCAGAGCAGCCCCGAAACAGAGGGTCTCGACTTTCCCTGTTCCGACTTCTCCACAGCCACAATAAACCGGGGAAATGTTTTAACAAACATCTGTTCATCATTGGAGTTATTACTACCAAATTTAATCATCACAGGGGTCACTTTACACAATTTGTTCTTAAAACCTATAGCTATTTCTGATTTTAAAATTGGATCAATGGGTCAACGTGGCCTTTACCAATATATCATGACCTTGACCTTTGACATTAAATGTCACAAAACAATGACTACTTTTAATTGTGTATGATAATCATGTTACGTGGTGGCACGTGGTCCTGTGCATAGCTCCGTCGACCGCTATCAGTTCAGCAACAACGGGCATGAATCGCTGGATGGGTGGGTTACCTGCCTCATTGCTGGATAAAAAGAGTTTGAAGGGTGATTCTCTGCCCCACACTGACACATGAGCCACCTTGGGCAAGGGACTTTATTCGAATTGTGCCTATGTTCACTCAGCAGTACAATTGAGTACCTGGTTTGTAAATGAAGGCAATGTGACAGATAACCTTCTAGCGCCTTAATTGGTAGTTGAGAATGAAATAGGAACGATGTTGGTCCTAATACCAGGGTAATAATGTGAGTAGCGCTTTGAGCATGGCCCTTAGTGTTGTGGATTTACCGCCATATAAGTATCCTCATTATTATTGATTGATTGAAACATATTTTATTCATTCAAGAAATGGATTGGGCACAAGTTATCCAACTTAGAAAAGCCCTCTCCAGATAATTACACGATTCTTCTCACAACAATATGCAACAAGAGACGGACAGGCAGTCAGGATATGTACAAAAGAAGTCAGAGAAAACGTTTAGTTTGAGAAATGTAGATATGTACAAGTTTGAAAACATTCTGATTTTCACAAATAGAGAGACCTGCATTGCCATGTAAAATAAGACTAATATTAATTAAAGCTCTGTTTCTGTCAATATTATCTAATGAAATAAACATATTTTGTCTTTGAGTAATATACAAAGGACATTCAAGGAAATAATGAAATACATGTTCACAGTTGTGGCCACATTGACAACATGCATTATTTCTTACACTTATTTTAAATAAATCGTAATTAAGTGAGCTCTTCATATATCTTAGTCTTGTATGTAAGATATTTAGTTTTCTAATTCCGTAAGAAAAGTATACAGGTGCACATTTTACTTTGACTTGAATATTGGATTTAAATTAGGCAACAGAATCACAGTCTCTAAAGTGAGTGAGTGAGTTATTGTTTAACGCCGCTTCGGCAGTATTGCAGCCATTAGCGGCGACTTTTTGCTAAAGGAATGTTGTTCCATAATTTAATTGATGATGGAATAAACGATGATATTGAGTACTTGAGTCGTGTATAAGGTTGGCTATAATTATTGGAATTTCTTAATCCATATCGTGTCATATTGCCCACTAAAGGCGGGAGTAAATCCTGAAGAAAAGCTGGCGCAAGGCCTTTCTGTATTTTATAAAATAATGTTAATTTACATCTCCTTCTTCTTTCTGAAAGAAAATCCCACCCTGTTTCGTAGTATAAAGAACTCGCAGAGGCATATCTTGGAAGACCAGTTACTATTCGGGCCGCTTCAAGTTGAAGTTTTTCTAATTTATCAGCTTGTTCAATCAAACATCCATCCCATACTTCACATGCATACTCAAAGTGTGGTCTTATAAAAACAGTATATATTTTAGATAGTGTTGTTCTATTAAGTAGAAACTTTAATTTCCGAAATGCTCCTATCATTTTAGAGGTCTTTTTGACAATGTGTTCAATATGATGGTGCCAACTCCCATTAGATGAAAATGTTAAACCCAAATGCTTATGACAATTAACTGTTTTAATACCGCAGCCGTCAAAGTTCAAGTTAATGTCTTGATCGTTATCTTTCAATGTAAATAGCATAGCCTCTGTTTTCTCGGGATTATAAGAAATTAACCAGTCGTTTGCCCAATTGCTTAAACGTTCTAGATTTTCATTCATAACTCTTTCCACCAATTGTTTTTCCTTTGATTTGGTCCCAAGCGAAGTATCATCGGCGAAAAGCCGGGTTATACAATATAGTTTATCTGCTATCTCATTTACATACACAATAAAGAGAAAGGGGCCTAAAACCGATCCCTGGGGAACTCCTGCCTTCAACACTATTGGCTTAGATAACGCCCCATGAACAAAAACTGATTGATTGCGATCGCTTACATAACTATAAAACCAATCAAGCAGCTTTCCCTGTACTCCATACATCTGCAATTTAAGCATAAGCCCTCTATGCCAAACTCTATCAAATGCCTTTGATACATCACAAAATACCATACAATAATATTCCTTGTTATCAAGCGAAGTACAAATTTGATTATATATTTCTACAAGTTGTTGTACAGTTGAATGTCCTCTGCGGAAACCACACTGATATTTGTATAACAAATTGTTTGACACAAAATAATTATAAACATGCTTAAATACCACTCTTTCAAACAGTTTACCAACACAACTAATAAGCGAAATCGGGCGATAATTAGATACAAGTGAATGATCACCTTTCTTAAATAAAGGCATAACATTTGCATACTTCAATTGGCTAGGATATACACACAAATCAAGAGACATGTTAAACAATATACATAGGACTGAGCTAATAGAGTTAACAGTTTTTCTCAGTAACTGATGACTTATCTGGTCTGGTCCAGCAGCCTTCTTAAGAATTAAACATTTAATGACATCTGAAACTTCTTTCTCTTCTATTTTGATGGTCTCTAATGAAGCATCTGTACGCTTGGCAAACTGTGGTAGATCAGTACTATCTGCATGTTTCAGATTAGATATTGACTCGAAATATTCATTTAACATGTTAGCTTTATCAACATCAGAAAATGCTGATGGACATTCTTCATTAACATTTCTGGAATGGAGAAAGCAGAACCTGACGTCTTTATCAAACTGCGCAACATTTTCCAGTACGATGATTTATTTTCGCCATAGAGTTCAAATAGAAATTCATCAAGGTTCGAATAAAAATGTTCTTTCGCATAACATTTCATGTTGTTAACTTTATTACGCTGTTTTTTGTACTTTATAACGTCAGAGTCATTCTGAGTTCTCTTTGCCTTTTTTCTTTTTTCTTTTTTCCTTTTTCATTATTATTATCCCCCGCCACGAAGTGGAAGGGGGATATAGGTTTGGGCTCCGTCCGTCCGTCCGTGCGTCCGTCCGTCCGCTATAAAGAGGACACTTTTTCTCAGAAACTATTTAAGATAGGACAACAATTTGGTGTGTGGCTTGTGGACATAAATACCTCGATGGAGTTCGAAAATAAGAACGATGTGATTATTTTTTCCAGAGTTATTGCCCTTGTTCCGTATTTTTGGACTCTGTTCGTGGTATCTCGAAAGGGGACAGCTTTTCTCAGAAACTGTTTAAGATAGTATTTCCAAATTTGGTGTGTGGCTAGTGGACATAAATACCTCGATGGAGTTCGAAAATAAGAACTGTGTGATTATTTTTTCCGGAGTTATTGCCCTTGTTCAATATTTTCGGACTCTGTTCATGGTATCTCCAAAGGGGACAACTTTTCTCAGAAACTGTTTAGGATAGAGTTTCCAAATTTGGTGTGTGGCTTGTGGACATAAATACCTTGATGGAGTTCGAAAATAAGAACCGTGTGATTATTTTTCCGGAGTTATTACCCTTGTTCCGTATGGTTGGACTCGGTTCATGCTATCTCTAAAGGGGACAGCTTTTCTCAGAGACTATTTAAGATAGGATTACCCAATTTGATGGATTGCTTGAGGGCATAAGTACCTTGATGGAGTTCGAAAATGTGAAGCACACAATTAATCTTTGCGGAGTTATTGCCCTTGTTCTGTACATTTGGACTCTGTTCAAGGTATCACCAAAGGGGACAGCTTTTCTCAGAAACTATTTAAGATAGGATAACCAAATTTGGTGTGTACTTTAAGGCTATCGATACCTTGATGGAGTTTGAAAAAAAGAAGCATGTGATTATATTTTCCGGAGTTATTCCCCTTGTTCCGCTTTTTCGGCTCTGTTTCAAGTATCCAAGGATATAGCTTTTCTCAGACATTGTTTAACATCAAATCAGTTATGTGGCTTGAGGATATCGTTACCTTAATGGAAAGAAAATGAGAAGCGCACAATTATTTCTTCTTGAATTATTGCCCTTCTTCTCATTTCTTGTGTCTGGCGGGGGATGTTGATGACTATGTCTTCTTGTTATTATTATTATGATTCAAAGAGGTAAAATAGTAAATGTAAGGCATATTCACAAATGCATGCTTAAGTTGTGAATTCGCTGTGACCTTGACCTTTGACGGATTTTAGCAAAAGCTTTTTAAAATCTTCGTTTTGCTCCATAGCTGATACATACCACTTACGTATAGCACAACATTGTTTAAGTTTTCATGTTTACAAGGATATTGGTAATGATTTCCGAACTCATGACCTGGACTCGTGGCCTTGAATGTGAACATGTCGAAATAATTCCCCAGGTGTATAAGAAAGAAGCTATGTATATGAGGTATATATACCTACTTGGAAAAATTCTTTAGCGGTTTCAGAACTGTGACTATGACGATATCTCATGACCTTGGCATTTTACCTTCAAGGTCAGTAGTATAGTTAGTGTGACTACATCCTGTAAATGATTAATTGTGATTAAATTCGATTAAATCGAGTTGAATTTGCATTAAAAGACATGACGTCACAGCTCAGAAAGGTCGAGGAGAGTCTGAGCTATCCAATACGAGAAGGCTCATTAACATAGCCATCATCATTAGTGGAGAACAAGGGCTTTTGTAACAGTACTCCCTATTATGAAAACCAGTCACTCAGAAAACCGGTTTTGAAATCTTTAGCAGTGACGTGTCATCATCAACAGCGGTGCATGTGAAAGCATGAAGATTTGACCAGTTTACGTTCCATTATATGTTTAACTCAGTGTTACCTCAAGACGACTGATACGTTGACGGACTCTGTTTGATGGTCTGTTTGGTGTTTTTCATGCAGCTGTAACTGATTTTGACTGTTGATCTGTTAAATATCTTGTGCAGCTTGTTGTCTCCGGGTGAGTGCCTAATTAATAGTTTCGGGAATTGCTTGCCAATGTTTGTTTTCACATTTTTTGCTGAATAGTGGGTTGTACCATGTTATTTTTACTTGGTCGTCTTCTTGCTCTGTCACCAGTTGGATGATGATGAGTACAGAGATTTAACGAGCGATTTTCAGCGGAGCTGTTCTCTCACTCGGTTCACCTTTAATAAAATTCCGAATTCTTCCGAAATTGGATAATTTTGATGCAACGGCCGAAAGGTTTGGAGGAAAATTTTGAGATTTAGAATAGTGCCTAGTTTAGGTTAAGCCAGGAAGGGGGGAGGGGGGAGTATAATTGTTAGGTTTGGATGGTTTATAATGTTGTTGCTTTTTAGATAAGTGCCAACGTACTTTGGTTATTTTGGGGGTTTAGGGTAAGATAGATACGAGGGGCGTTCAATAAGTGTTGCAAGCGGGGCATTGGTGTTTACATAAACAGTGTCAGCTTATAGCAGGTGTTACTATAGTCAAAACATAACATTGACACATGTCAAAACAATTTCTAGACATAACAATTATTTAGATATAATAGCTGCGCTGACCTAGGGGTCTCCATAATCATGGATTCTCTCAAACATGAACAACGCGCTGTGATCAAGTTCCTTACTAAAGAGGGATGCAAAGCTACAGAAATACATAATCGTATGTGTAATGTGATGGGTAAGGATGCTCCTAACTTTTCAACAGTTTGTCGCTGGTCTCTTCAGTTCAAGCGGGGCAGGGAGTCCTTAGACGATGACCCACGGTCAGGCAGGCCATCTGAAGTCCCCCGACCGGAAGTTATTGCCGCTATCGAAAGACGAATTTTAGCTGACCGCCGTGTTAAAGTTTCTGAACTGTCTTTGGAATTCCAGATATCAGTTGGAAGTGTTGAAAAAATGATTCATGACCATCTTGGTATGTCCAAGGTATCTGCAAGATGGGTGCCCAGAAACCTCACAGCACAAGATCGCCAGAAAAGAACCGAAAGTTGCATGGAGCTCCTGGATCGGTTTAATGCGGATGAAGCCAGGTTTTTGTCTCGTCTGGTGACAGGTGACGAAACCTGGATCCACCACTGGGACCCGGAAACTAAACTGGAATCCAAGCAATGGAAGCACCCGAGTTCACCGCCTCCCCTGAAGTTTCGCACTCAACCATCAGCTGGCAAGGTTATGGCGACAATCTTTTGGGAAGCAAAAGGCATATTATTAATTGATTACTTGCCAACCAAAACTACAATGAATGGTCAATATTATGCCAACCTAATGCAAGAATTGCGAAAGACAATTCGACAGAAACGCCGTGGAATGTTGACACGTGGTGTTCTGATTTTGCATGACAACGCTCCAGTCTACAAGTCAAGAGTTGCACAGGCCGCTATACGTGATTGTGGATTCGAACAGCTTAACCACCCACCCTACAGCCCAGACCTAGCCCCCAGTGACTACTTCCTGTTCAGAAACCTGAAATCCGCCCTACGTGGAAGGCACTTCCGGGATGACGAAGACGTCAAAGCTGCCACAGAGGCGTGGTTAGGGGGGCAAACGGAAGACTTCTACAAAAGCGGCATCAAAAGTCTTAAAGAGAAATTGAATAAGTGTATTGAGGTGAAGGGTAACTATATTGAAAAATAAAAGTAAAAAATTGACTACGCGAGTTGGTTTTATATTGAAGTTGCAACACTTATTGAACGCCCCTCGTAGCTTGGGAGTTGAATATGGCCCATCTTAGCTTGTGAAATAAATAATTGAATGCGGTGGGTGCGGTGGTTGCGGTGGGTGCGGTGCGCGAAGAGGGTATTTATTGAAAATTGTAGCATTAAATTCAGAGGGATTGCTGGTAAGCAAGTCCCTGATAAGGGTGTCCTCTAAAGTTCAAGCCCAGAAGTTGAAAATATTGTCAAGGTCACAAAATCTAATCAGCCCTTTGTCTTCCCTAGGAGGTGTTTTGTGAAAGATATGATGGAATTCCTGTAAATGGTTCTTGACATATCCCGAGCTTTATATGTACATTAACATGTCGAAAAATTCAAAGTTCCATTGTGACCTTGAAACCAGCGAATGGTTCTTGTGATATCCCGCTGACAAGGGTAAAGTGACAAAATCTCGTCGTGACCTTGAAATGAAGGTCAAGGTCACAAACCTCTGTATGAACATTACTCTTCCTATGATGAACCCATATGCAAAATATGAAAAGAATCCAGTGAAAAGTATCTGAGTTATTCCATTTCGTACGAACGTACGGACGGACGGACGGACGGACGGGCGCAGCCGAATACTATATCCCCCGCTTCGCGCTAAATGTTTAATGTCACCAGTTACGTCATGTGCCAGGACATTGGTAATAAGCTTGACGTGCCACCTCTTCTATAATTGAACCAGTCCAGTGACAGATATTCGGCATCAAAGAAAAGGTGTTAATGCAGTAGGCGTAATTATAGACTGTTAATTCAGGACTTATACCTCAACAATATAGAATAAAATTCAAAACCATATTTCTTTTCATCGATTTTACCCAAATAACATGATAATGATAGAACATAATCTGAAAGAAAATCTCTATCGAAAAAGAAAACGTCCTTTTCATTTCGATTTGAAATTATCATGTATCATTGTAGGCTTTAAAATCTTTTGACTTTTTGTACCCGTCACATTTTTCTTGAAAATTAACTAACTTACAGAAACTTAGCTGAACTGAAGAGTCCTGGCAAAACTAAATGTGGAATACGGAATACTGAATTTGTGTTTATTTCGTAAAGGGGCCACAGGCCCTTGATACAGATTTTATGCAGACATTTTACAGAGAGCGGTGATAACGTAAAATATATATTATATAGGAGGGACATCTGTAATCTAATCTCGAAGTCTAAGTGGAATAGAAATATATGCATACTTCTAATCTAAGACGTTATATACGATAAAAATACATAGTTATACATACATGTAGACAGCATTTGCATTGAATTCGTGTATTTTGAATTATCTATTCTTCTCGACCTCATCGTCTATTGCCTCTTGTTATTAATTCGATCTTATTGTTGTATATTAATTTATATAAGCATATATATATGCGCGCACATGTACACTGCAGTAGTACCGTCTTCATTCACATTTCAACGAGTTTGTTGAATATTCAAGTTAATGTATTTGATCATGAAATAAATACTCTTAAATTATGTAGGAGCCCTGAATATGGGTTTGCATAAATTACATTACATAATATATAAAACGTTTTAATGTGGAAAATTAAAGTAGGCGCCTAATGTTTTATATTACACAATGTCACATATACTGTCATCTTCACATCGTCACGGGCGTAACATACATATTTCCAAAATGGGTAGAATGTATTTCGATACGTTTTCAACTTGCCGCGGGAAGATGATACACTGTATGAATATTTTTTTCAACCGATATCAAACGTGACAACAACAAATAAAAAGATAGAGCCACTTGCTTTGTAGCTCATCAGGTTTTATATACATTAACTAATTCAAAATGTCAAAATTGGTTCAATTTCTAGGTGAGAGGAACAACAAATAGGAAGCACTTTAAATGGAGAAGATGAAATAGGTCTCAAGGTCCTTGCCCCTCTGACCAATCTATGAGGCCAGAGAAAAAATCCCCTACAAATAAAGACACACTTGAAGATTTAATTCACCACTGTTGTTTCCTTTAAATTACCTCCCTTTGAAGAGCACATGAAATCTCAAGATGAAAATAGAATTTCAGGTCATGACCTCTGTGACCTATATTTGGGGTCGCAGGGTTACAAAATCTACAATCCCCATTGGTCAAAGAGTCTGTACACAACATTTCAGTTTTCTAGACCTTTTGATACTGGATAAAGAGAGGAAATAGATTTTTAGGGTCTTGACCCCTGTGACCCTATTTGGGGTCGAAGGATAACAAAATCTACAATTTAGAATCACAATCGGCCAAGGAGTCTGTACATTCAATTTCAAGCCTGTAGGGTCAGTCATTCTTGAGAAGAAGATGAAAATAGGTTTTCAGGTCATGACCTCTGTGACCTATATTTCGAGTCGGAGGGTCACAATTTTTACATTTAAGAATCCCCATTGGTCGAGGAGTCTGTGCCAGCTCTCTAGACCTTTTGGGAGTGGAGAAGAAGATGAAAATAAGTTTTGAATGTTGAGACCCCGGTGACTCTATTTTGGGTCACGTGGTCACCAAAAAAAACACCAGAAAAACAATATACCCCCGGTAGCCCAGGCCCAATTCTGAAAAAGGGCTCAAATAAAAGAGTAAGAGGCATTTTTTTAGAAGGATTTGGTATCCAGTCTATCTTACCTAATTAGAGGATGCTAAATACGAAAAAATAGGATACCAAGCTGAAAAAAGTGTTTTTGACCCTCAAAATTGAAAAACAAAATGACCGCTCAAATTTCACAAACAAATGGTAGCTTATCACATTGTTTTCGTTAATTACTGAATCTCTACATGTTAAAAAGTAGTAAACGTGTTTTTATAGGGCATTCAAAGGGTACTGATCATGATTAGGTTGGAAACAAAGTTAGAAAATATATATATATATATATATAACCCTGAAAATTGAAAAACAAAATAGCCGCCTCTCATGGTATTAAAGGATAGATGAAATGAATTTTTCTCAAGAATGACAGGTGATTACCTCTACGTATATTGTATATCGGAATCAATTGAGCATTAAATCGAGACAATATACACTTGCAATTGATAATTAAGACGATTTTAATTCACCCAATTTAACACTACCGCAATTTGTTCGGCGAATCCTTTTGAAAATGCTCACTGAGGCGTGACTGTGATAAGCGAGAGGCGGGGCGGCTAGATAGCTACTTGCCGCGGGAAGATGATACACTGTATGAATATTTTTTTCAACCGATATCAAACGTGACAACAACAAATAAAATGATAGAGCCACTTGCTTTGTAGCTCATCAGGTTTTATATACATTAACTAATTCAAAATGTCAAAATTGGTTCAATTTCTAGGTGAGAGGAACAACAAATAGGAAGCACTTTAAATGGAGAAGATGAAATAGGTCTCAAGGTCCTTGCCCCTCTGACCAATCTATGAGGCCAGAGAAAAAATCCCCTACAAATAAAGACACACTTGAAGATTTAATTCACCACTGTTGTTTCCTTTAAATTACCTCCCTTTGAAGAGCACATGAAATCTCAAGATGAAAATAGAATTTCAGGTCATGACCTCTGTGACCTATATTTGGGGTCGCAGGGTTACAAAATCTACAATCCCCATTGGTCAAAGAGTCTGTACACAACATTTCAGTTTTCTAGACCTTTTGATACTGGATAAAGAGAGGAAATAGATTTTTAGGGTCTTGACCCCTGTGACCCTATTTGGGGTCGAAGGATAACAAAATCTACAATTTAGAATCACAATCGGCCAAGGAGTCTGTACATTCAATTTCAAGCCTGTAGGGTCAGTCATTCTTGAGAAGAAGATGAAAATAGGTTTTCAGGTCATGACCTCTGTGACCTATATTTCGGGTCGGAGGGTCACAATTTTTACATTTAAGAATCCCCATTGGTCGAGGAGTCTGTGCCAGCTCTCTAGACCTTTTGGGAGTGGAGAAGAAGATGAAAATAAGTTTTGAATGTTGAGACCCCGGTGACTCTATTTTGGGTCACGTGGTCACCAAAAAAAACACCAGAAAAACAATATACCCCCGGTAGCCCAGGCCCAATTCTGAAAAAGGGCTCAAATAAAAGAGTAAGAGGCATTTTTTTAGAAGGATTTGGTATCCAGTCTATCTTACCTAATTAGAGGATGCTAAATACAAAAAAAATAGGATACCAAGCTGAAAAAAGTGTTTTTGACCCTCAAAATTGAAAAACAAAATGACCGCTCAAATTTCACAAACAAATGGTAGCTTATCACATTGTTTTCGTTAATTACTGAATCTCTACATGTTAAAAAGTAGTAAACGTGTTTTTATAGGGCATTCAAAGGGTACTGATCATGATTAGGTTGGAAACAAAGTTAGAAAATATATATATATATATATATAACCCTGAAAATTGAAAAACAAAATAGCCGCCTCTCATGGTATTAAAGGATAGATGAAATGAATTTTTCTCAAGAATGACAGGTGATTACCTCTACGTATATTGTATATCGGAATCAATTGAGCATTAAATCGAGACAATATACACTTGCAATTGATAATTAAGACGATTTTAATTCACCCAATTTAACACTACCGCAATTTGTTCGGCGAATCCTTTTGAAAATGCTCACTGAGGCGTGACTGTGATAAGCGAGAGGCGGGGCGGCTAGATAGCTACTCCGCCGGTGTCTCGTTAATTAATTAATGATGATTATCACTGCCGCTAAATGAATTTATGAGGTGTATTACATCGCCAAAAAGACATGTTTATGTAATAATTTTGTAATTGTCATCTGCGGAATTACCTAGTTGGATATCTAAACATTCGATATATGGGAAATTTAAGTTGGTTTATTGAAGGATTCTTTGTGAAATTAACAATCAAAATGTTGCGAAATTACGTTGAATTGTGACTATCACCGAAAATCAAATTCCTCCACATACGTCACAGAAGTCATCCCTTCACGGGTCACACCCCCTCAGACTTTCATTCTGGTCGCCGGGGCTAAATCAGGCGGTTTTTTAAAAAGCCGTATATAAGTAATTTATGGACCGATTTCAGAAATTTAAAATCGAGCAATTGTCAAATTGACATCCCATTTTAATGAATCCGATTTGGACCATATGTCATTTCATCTATCCTTTAAGCGTGAATGGTATTACATAAATTGCGTCTGTATATTTATTGATAATTTCAAAATATTTTACTTTCTCAACTTTTAAATGCTGATCACAAATAAAATAGATATAAGCTGATTAAAATTGTTTTCATCTTCAGAATTGAAAAACAAAATGGCCGCCATAGTCGCCCTATATGGTATTAGGTGTGAATGCTATATCATAAAATGCCTCTGTATATCAATTGATAATTTCTTAAAATTTGACTTTCTCAGACATATCATAAATGCTGATCACAGATGAATTAGATATAAGCTGAATAAAATTGTTTTCATCTTCAGAATTGAAAAACAAAATGGCCGCAATAGTCTTAGGTGTGAATGTTACGAGAATGCCCCTGTATGTTTATTGATAATTTCTTAAAATTTGACTTTCTCAGACATCTTATGAACGCTGATCACAAATGAATTCAGATTTTCCTAAAACATGTTTTTAGACTTTCATTCATAGTACATTACCAACACATTTTAGTACACATTTGGATTGTCATTGAAACCACTCGTGTCATCACGAGGCTTTCTGCAGTCACACGCAGAGGTGCAAGGAAGTTTTAAATCATGCATTTATAGCGCAAATTCTGACATTGTGTGCGACATGCACATGTGATGAGTGCAAAATATGCTTCAGGGATGGGGTCTAAAGACATCAGTAGGTATTGTAGACCTTTGTTTGTTCTTGTCTAACCCATCTCTGTGACCACTGGCAGTTGTGGAATGCCTTCACAGGCTTTATTCCTGATCATTGTTTCGTAATTGACAAGCTTGTTGGAGGCATCAACTGAGGTTTGAATGATTTCTGAAATACAATCCTTGTTCACACTTTGAACATTATCTACACCATCAATCTTACACACAAAGTCTTCAACAGATCTGGTCTTGTCTTGACTTAGGTCGCCAGAGCCCAAATCCTGAAGGTGATAATGATGGCTGACACAGTTTCCTTGCTGACCTCTTGGTATGGCCACAGAAGCAGGAAGTAGAATCACAGCCTGTTAGTGCATGGAATGGCAACAGTGACGAAGCAGATTGTGTTGGCAGTTGGCAGCTTTCCTATCACTTTGAGGAAGTTCATAGATATATATGTATAATCCACCGAGTCGGGGGATGAGCTTGCTCTGCTGCTACATATGAGTAGTTGTGGATTGAATTCAAAGCAAAGAAGAGAAGCTTAACCAAATGTAGGCACTATTCCAAATTAAGCCTCCACAAATTATCCAATTTTGGAAACCTTTCGGAACATTATTGAAGGTCTGAGTGGTCAGAGTGGGAAATCAGCTTCGCTGGAAACCGCTCGTCTCCAATAGAATGAGGAGAAGAAACAAAACAACATTGCAAAACAAACAATTGTATAAGCATTTGCAAATAGGGTTTATTCAACATTATAGTGCTTTTCATGGATTTAATGAAGTAAAAATAGAGCCATTGGCTCTGGACTTCATCAGGAATTACATTATTCATTATCTCGAAAGGCCCCTTTACACAGAGCCACGTCCTTGAGTGACCAAAATAATGGACAGGACGCTCAATGTTCGGCTGATTCCGCAAAATTCTGTTCCTGCAATCTTTGTGCGTCATTTGTATGACCTACATGTAGAATGCAAATTATGGTAACTTCCATGACGATCTTTGAACAACCTGCATGTTTACGGAGCCTCCTGTCTGCCTTCACTAGGCGTTCACTGTGCAACCTAAAAACATTTCAGCATCAAGGGCGATCACCATACAACCGGTCAGTCTCCTCTGTGCCTCCTCTGGGCTACTATTGACGACTTTGGCGACAGTTGGTCGACCATGCAGCAACATTTTTGCTGCCTCTGCAATACCTGAACAATGCTACAGTGATCCCTGGAGAATGTTCTGCAACCTGGAGAGACTGGGTTTATAAGAAGCTGCATTTGTGTGCATTTGCTTCAGTCCCATTCCAACAGTCAAAAGTCTTTGCAGCTACAATACAAAGAAAACCAGTTCTGCTGCTGAACAACATGGTCTTTGCTGTTTGTAGAAGAATATGATATTTTTTTAAAAACTTAAGAAATAAATATACAAAAAAACATGATAGTATTAAATCCACGGGTAAACATAGGGATAAAACATGGTTTCATCATTCTCCAGAAGTCAAATGGGTTAAAAGCAGGGTTCTATCAGGGTATTTTGGGGAGAAACGAAATTCGAGAGCATATTCTCGTTTACACATATGCTATCAATAAATGGTTAAAAAAAATTCAAACTCAAAGATATTAATAAACTTAATATTTTCATGACTTTACTTCTTAAAACTTGATAGATACAAGCGCACATTTGTTTAAAATTAAAAATAATGAGAACTGAAGCCATTCATTCTGTGAGTTGGGAAAACTTCACTATGGCATAACAGCACATTGTTTATTAGTTTTATTACATATTATGTGTTAATTTGGGAACATTCTATTATTGTATATATGTTTTATTATTTAAAAATTGTAAACTTGGGTTAAATATAGCGTGTTTTCATTTCAGGAAATGCCAAGAAACCAAGATGGCAGATGCTGCCGATAAATATGTGATATAACTTTCCCTTTAAATTTAAGCTTTTTAAACATAATCATGCCTTTTAAAAACCAGTCTGTTTTTAAAATCTTCTTAACTGGGAGAGATAGGAAAGTAAAAAGGGACTTTTTGGCTTGTTTTACGATACCCTACAACAAATTAAAGTTAGAGAGATAAAATAAATCGCCAACATCTTTTATTAAGTAATTTTCTGTTTTTTTTTGTAATTACCAAATTACCAAACATTCTGGGCAAATTCCATGTTGAAAAAGCTATTCCAGCACCCCATATGTGTTTGAACACATAAAATGAATGAAATTGTGCATACTTCTTTAAGACACTTTTTATGATCAAACACATTTAAAGTCGACTTTATCCGATAGCAGTGTTTCCATTGTTAATATTAAAATGTGATGGCATTTCTTTGCAAGGTAGTATACATCTTCATACGCTAGACTTTTTCTCTTTTTCTTGAAGAAACAAATAAACATGTTGGAATTGATCATCAATTTTTTTTAAAAATTCACGAGGACGCTCACAGAAGGTTAAATGAATGCATGAATGAAAGAAGGCACAAAACTCGCCATGGTGGTACAAAGGTTGTGGTCCCTGCATGAAGGCAGAATGGTTGTGATGATGAACGGCTCTGATTGCACAGAGAATGTGGTAGGAAGGCACAAAGGAGGCAGAAGCATGGCCCCACTTAAAATAATTAACATGGTGACCATTGAGCGTCCTTTGTGACCTTAGAACGTCAATTGTACAACCTTTCTGCTTCCTGGGAGCAACTGTTGAGCGACCAGAATCGACGGTGACCCCTCTACGGAAGTTTTAAGCATGTTCAAAGTTTGTTGGCGTCCTCAGCGTCCTTGGCGATCATTCGTGATGTCTCAGTATAAATGCAGCTGACAAGCTCCGGCATTAATACCAGTTTAACTTGCACCTTGGAAATCGTTTATAAGCCAGTGAACAATCACATTATGAAATCTATTTCTTAAATACTTGAAACAAAAACTACTGACCAATATGAGACAAAAAATAAATCAAATTGTCCAAATATCAACATTCCTGCTATAATCTAAATAAATGCTCAAGATAACCTATCCTCTTCAGCTAGTTCAGGTATAATCCCCACACCATGATACATGATACAAAACAGTACAATGTCAAACACAATTGTGTCCTGGGTAGCTTAAACACTCTGCCATTATTCCCACTGATTCCAACATCTCCCATATTTTTCTTTCTTTAAATGATTTATTATCAGAGATTGAAGATCTAAAAAAATAGAGAAATCAGCTCTGTAAGCCTTTTGCATGCTTTATAGTTTTAAGTATTTTATTAAACAAAACAAGGGTCACACAAATTTATGACTATTACTTCTAATAGTAAAAGACAAACAGACCTTGACAGGTAATAACTGCAAATTCAAATAGTAATTTAAAGGCACAAACATTCACACCTTTGATTTCAAAACGCAAACAAATAACATGGTTCACTGACCAAATATGAGTTTGCAGCTATAAAATGCACCCAGCTCACATACTTACTGTAACCCAATACCCCACTTCCCATGTTCCGATGGTATCTAATTATAGCATTATGCAATCCTATGCGGTTCATTAGTACCGTTTTTACAAAATATATCAGGTCTACATCGCAAAAACAGACTATATACAGGCGTTATATACAATTCTAGGTCGCGGAAACCGTACGCAAATGGTTAATTCATACCCGCATCTGAATGAATAAATTTTCTAAAATTTTTCTTTTTATTTATTACTTTCGAAAGATTGTTTAATTCGGGCCTCATAATATCAGAAAATTTGATTTATATATGGAATTGAAGACGTTTGGCTTCATAATGATATAAAAAAAATAGAGCCATGGGCTCTGTAGCTCATCACGGTTTTATTGATTTATTATCAAAGGTTGAATATCTAAGTTATCTCAAGTAATATATTGTTAACAAGCAAAATAATATTGATTTTAGATCATGACCCCTGTGACCCACATTTGGAGTCACAGGGTCACTAATCCAACAATTAAGAATCACCTTTGACCAAAGAATCTCTACACAACATTTCACCTCTCTGGAGCTTTACATATAAACTGGAGAAGAAGATGAAAATAGGTTTTTGGGTCATGACCCAAGACCTAGATTGGGGTCACAGGGTCACAAAATCTACAATTTAAAATCCCCATTGGCCAAAGAGTCTGCACACAACTTTTCAGCTCTCTAGACCTTTAGGAACTGGAGAAGAAGATGAAAATAGGTTTTTAAGGATGTGACCCCTGTGACCCCATTTGGTGTCATGGGGTCACGAAATCTACAATTTAGAATCCCCATTAGCCAAGGAGTCTGCACACAAAATTTCAGCTCTCTAGACCTTTTGGAACTGGAGAAGAAGATGAAAATAGGGTTTTTAAGGATGTGACCCCTATGACCCCATTTGGGGTCATGGGGTCACGAAATCTACAATTTAGAATCCACATTGGCCAAGGAGTCTGCACACAACATTTCAGCTCTCTAGACCTTTTGGAACTTGAGAAGAAGATGAAAATAGGTTTTTAAGGATGTGACCCCTGTGACCCCATTTGGGGTCATGGGGTCACGAAATCTACAATTTAGAATCCCCATTAGCCAAGGAGTCTGCACACAACTTTTCAGCTCTCTAGACCTTTTGGAACTGGAGAAGAAGATGAAAATAGGTTTTAAAGGATGTGACCCCTGTGACCCCATTTGGGGTCATGGGATCACGAAATCTACAATTTAGAATCCACATTGGCCAAGGAGTCTGCACACAACATTTCAGCTCTCTAGACCTTTTGGAATTTGAGAAGAAGATGAAAATAGGGTTTTTAAGGATGTGACCCCTATGACCCCATTTGGGGTCATGGGGTCACGAAATGTACAATTTAGAATCCACATTGGCCAAGGAGTCTGCACACAACATTTCAGCTCTCTAGACCTTTTGGAACTTGAGAAGAAGATGAAAATAGGTTTTTAAGGATGTGACCCCTGTGACCCCATTTGGGGTCATGGGGTCACGAAATCTACAATTTAGAATCCCCATTAGCCAAGGAGTCTGCACACAACTTTTCAGCTCTCTAGACCTTTTGGAACTGGAGAAGAAGATGAAAATAGGTTTTAAAGGATGTGACCCCTGTGACCCCATTTGGGGTCATGGGATCACGAAATCTACAATTTAGAATCCACATTGGCCAAGGAGTCTGCACACAACATTTCAGCTCTCTAGACCTTTTGGAACTTGAGAAGAAGATGAAAATAGGTTTTTAAGGATGTGACCCCTGTGACCCCATTTGGGGTCATGGGGTCACGAAATCTACAATTTAGAATCCCCATTAGCCAAGGAGTCTGCACACAACTTTTCAGCTCTCTAGACCTTTTGGAACTAGAGAAGAAGATGAAAATAGGTTTTTAAGGTTGTGACCCCTGTGACCCCATTTGGGGTCATGGGGTCACGAAATCTACAATTTAGAATCCCCATTAGCCAAGGAGTCTGCACATAAAATTTCAGCTCTGTGGAGTTATTGGTTCTGGAGAAGAAGTCGAAAAAGCGAAAAGTTTACGGACGGATGGACGGACGGACGGACGGATGGACGGACGGACGCCGGACACCATGCCATGCCATAAGCCCATCGGGCCTTTCAGGCCTGATGAGCTAAAAATAGAGCCATGGGCTCTGTAGCTCATCAGGATTTTATTTATTATCTAAGGTTGAATATCTAAGTTATCTCAAGTAATACATTGTTAACAAGCAAAAAATAGGTTTTTAGATCATGACCCCTGTGACCTGTATTTGGAGTCACAGGGTCACCAATCCTACAATTAAGAATCCCCTTTGACCAAAGAGTCTCTACACAACTTTTCAGCTCTTAGAGTCTAGAGTCTAGACCTTTTGGAAATGGAGAAGAAAATGAAAACAGGTTTTTGAAGATGTGACCCCTGTGACCCCATTTGGGGTCACGGGGTCACAAAATCTACAATTTAGAATCCCCATGGGCCAGGGAGTCTGCACACAATTTTTCAGCTCTCTAGACCTTTTGGAATTTGAGAAGAAAATGATAATAGGGTTTTAAGGATGTGACTCCGGTGACCCAATTTGGGGTCACAGGGTCACGAAATCTACAATTTAGAATCCCCATGGGCCAAGGAGTCTGCACACAACTTTTCAGCTCTCTAGACCCTTTGGAACTGGAGAAGAAGATGAAAATAGGTTTTTAAGGATGTGACCCCTGTGACCCCATTTGGGGTCACGGGGTCACAAAATCTACAATTTAGAATCCCCATGGGCCAAGGAGTATGCACACAACTTTTCAGCTCTCTAGACCTTTTGGAACTTGAGAAGAAGATGAAAATAGGTTTTTAAGGATGTGACCCCTGACCCCATTTGGTGTCAAGGGGTCACGAAATCTACAATTTAACATCCACATTACCCAAGGAGTCTGCACACAACTTTTCAGCTCTCTAGACCTTTTGGAACTTGAGAAGAAGATGAAAATAGGTTTTTAAGGATGTGACCCCTGTGACCCCATTTGGGGTCACGGGGTCACGAAATCTACAATTTAACATCCACATTACCCAAGGAGTCTGCACACAACTTTTCAGCTCTCTAGACCTTTTGGAACTTGAGAAGAAGATGAAAATAGGTTTTTAAGGATGTGACCCCTGTGACCCCATTTGGGGCCACGGGGTCACAAAATCTACAATTTAACATCCACATTACCCAAGGAGTCTGCACACAACTTTTCAGCTCTCTAGACCTATTGGAACTGGAGAAGAAGATGAAAATAGGTTTTTAAGGATGTGACCCCTGTGACCCCATTTGGGGTCATGAGGTCACAAAATCTACAATTTAGAATCCCCATTGGCCAAGGAGTCTGCACATAAAATTTCAGCTCTGTGGACTCATTGGTTCTGGAGAAGAAGTCGAAAAAGCGAAAAGTTTACGGACGGATGGACGGACGGACGGATGGACGGACGCCGGACACCATGCCATGCCATAAGCCCATCGGGCCTTTCAGGCCTGATGAGCTAATTATTAGAATCGACCTTTGGTTATAATTTTATAGCCATGTAAAGTTTGTCTTTATTTCCACCTATAAAATTGTAAATACTGACAACATTTATGATGCGGCATTGCAAACATGTACTTACTACGTTCATCATCACACTTTCCAAGAAATCATAATCTCGAACCAATTGACAAATAAGCACATGTTGACCCAAATTATATATGGTCATGTTATTTGATCTTTCCAATAAATGCTAACCTCGAACCATATCTATGTAAAAATGTTGATTATTTTGTGTGTCGTATGGTTGGACATGCCTCTCACAAAGGTAAGCTTGTATCTTTATTCCTGTGAGTAAATATGCGCATTTATATGAAATAAATGATCATTCTTTTCTCTTTATTGTGATATAAAAATAATAAAATGCACTGAGAAGTGCAGCAGATACAAATCGTGCAAGATGTTGTGAAAAGCGCCGCTTGTTTTAAAATATATGAAGTGTGAAAATGACTTTTTCGCAGCGCTTGCTGTGTCTTTTTTTAGCACATTTGAGATTGTAGGCAATTCTTTCCCCTTTATTTTGATGAAAAAATATTTGAAAACAACCAATTGGTTCAGAAGATATGAAGTGCAGAAGTAAGGAAGGGTCCCGTTATACATTCCTGGAATGTGTAATTTCTCTAGTCAGCCGCGAGACACCAGTAGAAGTGAGTATCGACCGGGGGCAGTGCGAAAACATGGGTAATAATTAGACCCCAAATGGTCCAAATAAACAAACTTTGATCCCCCAGGTGCAATGTACCTCCCGACAAAATTTCAGTTTTTGGGGCTCAGTGGTTAAGATAAGATAAGATAAGATAATATTCTGAAGGAGAAGTAAAAAATGTGAAAAGTTTACAGTTGAAGCCTGGCGTATGACACACATCAACCAATGCTGGCCGGGTGCCGGACAATGGCCCATGCCATAAGTCCATCTGACTTTTCAGGCGTGATCAGCTGAGAATGAGTCAAATGCACAGACGGATGCACAGAGGCACATGCTGACCACAATATACCCTGGACTACTTCGTAGCAGGCGTATAATAAGACCATCTAATCTTTCCATAATAAATATTCCATTTTAGTTTATTTCCTGAGGCATATAATTAGATTTGCATTATAAGCCTTGCATTTCTTTCATTAAATCATCCAAGCTCTTCTCTGTGGATCCAACAGAAGTTGCATTGTCTTCAACCTGAAAGAAAAAACACTTATATTACGTTTTCGATGTCGGACTACTGAAAAGTGCAGGCGTTCATTCATCAGCTTAAGAATACATCTAGATGTTTTTATTAAATTTTGGGAAAAAAATAGAGCCATGGGCAAGGTCAAGGTCACTAATATCAAGTGGTGTCTGAGTATTCCCCTAATGAAATCTGGTACTAAATTTGAAGACTCTAGGTGCATCGGTTCATGAGATATCATGCTAACAAGAAACGGGACGGTACGTACTTATATACGGAGCTGAATACTATATCCCCCGCTCCGAGCTAATATTGAAGAATCCAATGAAAAGAAATTGAGTCATTCCATTTCGTACGTACATGTGGATGGAGTGACAGACTGACATCTACGGCCGATTACCACCCCCCCCCCCCCCCCCAATAATTGTGTACTAGGTACACGGTCACCACATCATCCATCCCACTGATATATAACCCTGTCCCTCCTCTCTTACTCTTTCTAACCCCTTCTCATACACTAAGTACAAACCCCACCCCTATGCCTACTAACCCTCCAAACACCTGGACTCTCACACTCTAATACACCTAATTATATAATAGTCTCTACCCAGCACAACACTGCACATTTAGCACTGACCTACCGTATATTACTGTGTATAAGGCGACCCTGTGTATAAGACGACCCCCTTTCTCAGACCCCTAAAATCAGGTAAAAACCATGTATCTCATGTATAAGGCGACCCCTTTCTAGCAATCGTGGAAACAGGTCGACATGCCATGATGGGAAAACACGTTGGTAAGATTTGGTAACGGTAAGTTGATACGGTAATTTTTTAAGTAACATGACATGAATGTTTTGTTATAATCGTTTTTTTTTTAAATAAATTGTTTTAAATGTACCAAAATAAAAAATACATACGTTTTCTTACGGTGTTTGTTCTTATTTTTTAATGATATGTCATTTTCTTGTCAGTTCAAGCGAGATTAGCAACACTACAGTCAACAATCTATCGTAAATATTCGCCATGTTATAACATCTAAACAAAGCCGATACTCCATACACAGATTTAGAAGTCGTTTCAGTGTTTATATGATAAAAGTGGTGCGAAGAGCTTTGATAACCAAGCTTGATTGCACATGCCCGAAGCCAAGCAAAATTTAATGTCTAGATTTCTATCGTAGTGATGTAAATATTTGTCCCTTCTTATAAACAAAGTTGAACTAGTTGTATTTAATACTGCAGAATGCTTTTGAAAGGTTGGTAATGTTTGATAGCTGAAGTCAAGCCATTAATTTACATTCCAACTCTGGTTCGCTTTACCGCTGATTCTCTATTACACGGTTGTCAGTATGGCTCCCAACGTGTGTTATAGCGAGGGGCCACTCAATGCAGTAAACTTCTCAAGCTAAAGACGTGTTTATTTAACGTTGACCATGTAAACCACCACTTCAATCCAGAGAAGGATATACAGACCAATTACTGATAAGAACACAACAAAGCTAAGATAATTACCGGATACGTTAATGAATAACTGCCCTGATTGGAATTAACGTTACGGCAATGACAAGTGTTTATCGAGACAAGCTTGTCAAGTTTTATGAATGAATAGGTTAGTTGTAGAATTTCATTGGTCCACGTCATGAATGAATGGATAAGTTGTAGAATTTCATTGGTCCACGTCACTCAATTTATCGTTCGTTTGCTTGACTGCTTTTGGTCCGTCAACCGATTATGTTTAAATGAACTATGAAATATATTTTATGTATTTAACTCCTTATAGTAATACAAAAAAACATAATAAAACATAATAATCATAAAAGTATAGTTTATTTCCATTTTGTAAGCATGAGTTAACATCGATATTCTGTATTGCTGTTTCCGGTTTTAACATCGTGAGTTCGTCAATGAAGCTTCAAAATTTCTTCTTCTGAAACATAGCCCTTGTGTATAAGACGACCCCCTTCTTTGACCCTCTATTTTCTGGTATAAAAAAGTCGTCTTATACACAGTAATATACGGTAATTGGACTTTATATAACTGCAATGGGATTAGAGTCTCAGGATGAAATTATAAGGGCTGCACTTCGTGTTATTTTTAATGATAGAGACATGAAATTTGGAACATTTTATATCCATTGTACAAAGATGATATGCTAAAAATATGAACTTTCTAGCATTACACGCAAGGGTTGGAGAAAATGAACAAACTTTGATCTCCAGCCTGCAATGTAGCTTTGGGGATGAAGCAGTTCGACAGGAGAAGTCAAAAATGTAAAAAAATAAAATAGTGGGAATGTTGTGATACGTAATAGCACGCATTTTGAATCACGTCTGCTGATGGCAATAACATTATTCTACACCTTTAAAAACACGAATAAAGCTGAAAATAGTCTAAAATGTTGATAAAACTATTGTTTAAATGAAATAATGTCACATATCAGTCAATATATAAAAAAAGAAACACCAAAGGTTTCAACACATCCATTTTTCAGTAAAAAAAAATAAAGCCATGGGCTCTGTAGCTCAATATGATTTGTATTGTTTGCAAAAACGAAATAAATTGTTCTCAGCTTGTTCTAGAGCTTTGGATACTGGAAGAGAAGTCGAAAATAGGTTCTACAATTTAGAATTCTCATTGGCCAAGGAAGCTGCACACAACATTTCAGCTTTCTGGACCTATTGGTACTGGAGAAGAAGATGAAAATAGGATTTTAAGGTCATGAGCCCTGTTACCCTATTTGGAGTCATGAGGTCACCACATCAAATATTTAGAATCCCCATTGGCCAAGGAGTCTGCACATAAAATTTGAGCTCTCTAGAATTATTGGTTCTGGAGAGGAAGTCGAAAAAGGGAAAAGTTTACAGACGGACGGACAGACAGATGGATGGATGGACGGACGCAGGACACCATGCAATAAGCCCATCAGGCCTTTCAGGCCTGGTGAGCTAAAAAACTATGAAAGCACATTTGGGTCATAATTGTAAATGTAAATTTATGTAAGAAAAGCTGTATTTTGCAGATTCATGTGTACTGTATACATGTATGTCCAATGACAGTTTGAGTGATACTATACATACCTTGTTACTGGATGGTTTGATATATGCGACTCTGACACCAGCAACCAATGTGTTGGATTCTAGGTTGTCTTCATCAGATGACAGTGTCTCGCTGACGAGCTCTATACCTGCAATATAACACATCACTTTATCACTAAGCCATTAATGTCCCCTCTGTCAATAAAGTTGATGTCACAATTTTTAAAGAGTCTGTCAATTCCTCAAAAACAGTTGAATTCAAAATATAACAAGCAGACAGAGGCTACTGTAGCCCCCACCAAGTGGAAAAGTTTCAAACATAGTGAACAATGCTTAAGGATCTTTATTATTTAATAAATCCTATATCACTAATTAGTTATAGATTCTTATTACTCGCCCGTGTAAGATACTGCAGTGTAATATTTATACGGCAATATTAAACTAGTGTAATACCGCCGCACATACGATGTCACAATAGTTTGCGGTTATGACGTCACAATGAGAGTGACGTTGTCAGAATGGCATCAGGCTTGCGGGAATCATAGTTTTGAGAGCCATGTCGGCTATTTTGATGGATTATTGGTGGGCAAGTAATAAACAGAATACTAAACTTCCTTCTATTTAATACCATTTTTATTAAACTCGTGAATGATTGGTATCAAACTCGCTTTCGCTCGTTTTATACAAAATCATTAACTCGTTTAATAAAAATGGTATTAAATAGAAGGTCGTTAAGTATCCTCTATATACTACACAAGAATATATACATCCAAAGATGTATTAATCTCTGCCTAAGAGTTTTCATGATCTGTTTTTAAAAATGAAATTATAAAAAGCAATTGGAAATGGCTAAAAGGTGAAAAACCCAAACACATAAAAATCTACATGCGGTGATTGTTCCACACACTAAGTTTCATTGAGGTATGTAATTCTTTTAGTTCTGGTTAGGTAACTATATGGTAAGTTATGTTTCCATGGGAACAGCTACTAATAAAATTCTAAGGAAGTTGAAAACCCTAAAAGGCACAATTAATGATAATAATGTTGATTTTAACGCAATCCTGTTCAGTGGCAGTACATTATTACCCTGGAATTGTACTTATGGTGTCGCTATTAACCCTTTAGTTGCGTATTTCTATTTTACCCATTTTAGCCCCTGTGGCAAAATATTTTAACCATCTAGCTCGCAGCCGTATTTTGGCTAAAGCACTAATTGGCACTTGTGGCGGAATATTCCAGGCGACGAAACCGGTACGGTCTTTACGAAATATATCATGTCTACATCGCGAAAACGAAATTATACGGGCATTATATACAATTCCAGGTTGCCGCACCCATACAAAAATAGAGCCATGGGCTCTGTAGCTCATCAGAATTTCATTGATTTATTATCTAAGGTTGAATATCTAAGTTATCTCAAGTAATACATTGTTAACAAGCAAAAAATAGGTTTTTAGATCATGACCCCTGTGACCCGTATTTGGAGTCACAGGGTCACCAATCCTACAATTAAGAATCACCTTTGACCAAAGAGTCTCTACACAACATTTCACCTTTCTTGAGCTTTACATACTTGAGATAAAGATGAAAATATGTTTTTGGGTCATGACCCGTGACCTAGAGTGGGGTCACAGGGTCATAAAATCTACAATTTAGAATCTCCATTGACCAAGGAGTCTGCACACAACTTTTCAGCTCTCTAGACCTTTTGGAACAGGAGAAGAAGACGAAAATAGGTTTTTAACGATGTGACCCCTGTGACCCCATTTGGGGTCACGGGGTCACGAAATCTACAATTAAGAATCCCAATGGGCCAAGGAGTCTGCACACAACTTTTCAGCTCTCTAGACCTTTTGGAACTGGAGAAGAAGATGAAAATAGGTTTTTAAGGATGTGACCCCTGTGACCCCATTTGGGGTCATGGGGTCATGAAATCTACAATTTAGAATCCCCATTGGCCAAGGAGTCTGCACACAACTTTTCAGCTCTCTAGACCTTTTGGAACTGGAGAAGAAGATGAAAATAGGTTTTTAAGGATGTGACCCCTGTGACCCCATTTTGGGTCGTGGGGTCACGAAATCTACAATTTAGAATCCCCATTGGCCAAGGAGTCTGCACAAATTATATTTCAGCTCTCTAGACCTTTTGGAACTGGAGAAGAAGATGAAAATAGGTTTTTAAGGATGTGACCCCTGTGACCCCATTTGGGGTCACGGGGTCACGAAATCTACAATTAAGAATCCCAATGGGCCAAGGAGTCTGCACACAACTTTTCAGCTCTCTAGACCTTTTGGAACTGGAGAAGAAGATGAAAATAGGTTTTTAAACATGTGACCCCTGTGACCCCATTTGGGGTCATGGGGTCATGAAATCTACAATTTAGAATCCCCATTGGCCAAGGAGTCTGCACACAACTTTTCAGCTCTCTAGACCTTTTGGAACTGGAGAAGATGAAAATAAGTTTTTAAGGATGTGACCCCTTTGACCCCATTTGGGGTCATGGGGTCACAAATCCTACAATTTAGAATCCCCATTGGCCAAGGAGTCTGCACACAATACTTCAGCCCTCTAGACCTTTTGGAACTGGAGAAGAAGATGAAAATAGGTTTTTAAACATGTGACCCCTGTGACCCCATTTTGGGTCGTGGGGTCACGAAATCTACAATTTAGAATCCCCATTGGCCAAGGAGTCTGCACACAATATTTCAGCTCTCTAGACCTTTTGGAACTGGAGAAGAAGATGAAAATAGGTTTTTAAGGATGTGACCCCTGTGACCCCATTTGGGGTCACGGGGTCATGAAATCTACAATTTAGAATCCCCATTGGCCAAGGAGTCTGCTGACAACTTTCAGCTCTCTAGACCTTTTGGAACTGGAGAAGAAGAAGAAAATAGGTTTTTAAACATGTGACCCCTGTGACCCCATTTGGGGTCATGGGGTCACAAAATCTACAATTTAGAATCCCCATTGGTCAAGGTGTCTGCACACAACTTTTCAGCTCTCTAGACCTTTTGAAACCGGAGAAGAAGAAGAAAATAGGTTTTTAAACATGTGACCCCTGTGACCCCATTTTGGGTCGTGGGGTCACAAAATCTACAATTTAGAATCCCCATTGGACAAGGAGTCTGCACATAAAATTTCAGCTCTGTGGAGTTATTGGTTCTGGAGAAGAAGTCGAAAAAGGGAAAAGTTTACGGACGGATGGACGGACGGACGGACGCCGGACGCCATGCCATGCCATAAGCCCATCGGGCCTTTCAGGCCTGATGAGCTAAAAATGGTTAATTCATATCCATATCTATGAATGAATTTTCTATGATTTTTCGTCTTTATTCTATTACTTTTGAAAGATTGTCTTTAATGCGGGCCTCTTAATATCATAAATACGAAACGAAAAAATTTGATTTATATACAGAATTAAAGATGAGAGAATTCTATAGCCTTGTAAAGTTTGTCTTTATTTCCACCTATAAAATCGAAAATACTTACAACATTTATGCGGCATTGCAAACGTCGTTCATCACACTTTTCCATGAAATCATAATCTCGAACCAATTGACAAATAAGCACATGTCAATCCAAATATGGTCATATGCTAACGTCGAACCATATTTGAGTTGAGTTGAGTTGAGTTGGGGTTTAACGCCGCTTTCAAGAGTATTTCACTTATATCGCGGCTGCTAGTATTATGGCAGGGAGAAAGCCCGCAACGCCATGTGGCTGTGCATTGCGGTGAAACCTGCACGCATCGGCTGGAACTAGCGAACCATGGGTGGTACTGCACTGAAATTCAATGTAACATTGCACCCAAACCTGACTGCGTGTAGAAGAGTTCTCTACTGCAGACAAAGCTGCCGTGCCCCTGGCGGGATTCGAACCCCGGACCTCTTGATCCGAAGCCGAACGCGCTAAACACTGCGCTATCCCGCCCCCCATCATATTTGATGAAAATATGTTGATTAGTTTGTGTGTCGTTTTACATGCCTCTCAAAAAGGTGAACTTGTATCTTTATTTCTGTAAATATGCACATTTTATATAGAATGAAAGATTATTCTTTTCGGTTTATTGTGATATAAAAATTATGAAAATGCATTCAGTAGCTTAGCAGTGATAATGGGGCAAGAAGTTGGGGCCAGAGGCAATGCAAACATGTGGGTGATAATTAGGCCCCAGGGAGATTAGCCTCGGAGTGAAGCCCGACAAAATTGACCTTTTGTAAAGCTAATTATCGATGCATTGCAGGTCAACAATGCACATGCAATTTGTTGTGATTTTTGCTGAAAATTTCGAACGGACATTGATAAAAACTCGTCATCGTGGCGAACTGCGAGGCATTAATTCAGAGCTTCTCATGGAGGGACTCCGGGAGACAACTCGACTCGCAGATTGTGGAGGGAGCTGGCTCCCTGGTAGACAGCCGAAATATTTTCTAAGGTTAGTATCTGGGATCCGGAACGGAGTACCTAGGAATTGTTTATGGCCATCCCGGACCATGCGGGGGCTAGCAAGGTAAGGGTTAAGTGCTCCACGCGACCGTATAGGTCTGTACTTCCCGTGTTCAGGTACCCATTTAGACAGCTGGGTGGACTGAGTGCAATGTGGATGAAGTGCCTTGCCCAAGGACACAACACAGTATAAGACTTAGGTCACAAATGTTTGGATTCGAACCCGGGCCTTTGGGGTGAGAAGCCAGCACTACACCACTGTGCTCCACACAGGGGTGTAGTCATTATGTGTAACTACACATGATGACTGTTCCACATACCAAGTTTCATTGCCTTTGCGTTCTTGTTTCAGAAACGAAATTTTAAAGTATGTTTCCATGGAAACAGCAACAAATTAATTCGAAAGAAGTTGAAAACCCCAAAAAGGCACATCTACACATGATGACTGTTCCACATACAAAGTTTCACTGAGCTAGACCGTACAATTTTCTTATCCGGAATCTTTTTTTAACAGTATGTTTCCATGGACACGGCTAAAAATAAAATTCCAAAGAAGTGAAAAACCTCAGGAGAAGAAGTAGAAAAAGTGAAATGTTAACAGGTGGTTGGGCAGGAGGATGGACGACCGGACGGAAGGATGCCATAAGTCAATCGGGCCTTTCAGGAAAGGTGAGCTTAAAATTTGAACCAACCTGCAGAGGTTGCAGATGCTTTGAAGGGATCCTCCTTGGGGTACTTATTAGCATAAAAATCATTATTTCTTACTTGATGACAGGTTGTAAATTGATTTTTAAACCTTACCTAAAATAATGTGGCAGGGTGAGATGAAAGTGGTCTTAATGGCTTTAGCTCAACTGGTAGAGCGCAGGACACTCACCCCGGTCCCTGGTTCGATTCCCACTGGAGGTGATCTCAAAATCACTTCTGTTACAATAAGTTAAAAATACACAAAATATGTGTTTTTAAACATCGTGACGACCCTGTGTAGAGCCCTAGCGGTTGTCTGAGCAACCAAGGAAACTCTTATCAATCTAAATAGCCAGAAAGAATAAGGGAAGGTGGGTGGCAGTACCCCAAAGAGGATCCCTTCAAAGAATCTGCAACCTCTTCTTTTTCAGAAGGAATCATCCTAAAAATGCTCTACTACATACCAAGAATGGTGTCACACTTACCTGATCACTTGACCTCCTAAGGACTGGTTTGATCCCTTGGGGTAAATAACCAAAGGCTAAACAGCCTGCCTGTTATTTTTAAGCAAAATATCCCCCCCCCCTTTATTTTCCAAAAAGACGATCTAGGGGAATGATTGGAGGAAGACAGTATCCCTGGAGGAAGCCCCATGGACATCTGCTACAAGGGAATTAATTTGCCCATAACAGTACAAAAGTTGTGAACGAACCATTGTACTTTTCAAAAGAAAACTCAAACTGAACAAGAATGTTCAGCAATGAACAAAACAACCCTGCAGCCTCAAACAGCCAGAGGGTTTTCAACTCTGCCCACCGGAGAGAACCGACTGACCAAACTGAGCACGCTCAGGATCCTGTCCACACCTGCCAAAAAGCACTGGATCAGCGATCTCAAAAGAGCACTGTCCACTGGTATGTGGAAAGCAGAAATAGCCGTGGAGTAACCTCTGACCGTTGATGCAGCAAGGCCAGCTTTCACTCTGGACTGAACTCCAAAATCTGTAGAAAAGGGATCAATGAATCCTCTATTGCCATACCAGCACGCATAACATGCCCATCGATTTTCATGATGAAAGTTTGTCAAATCCCTCCTCGAAATTAGTATTGTGTCTGCAATTTGTGCAGGAATACCGCTCTTCTGGAGGTGATTGCAGACAGGCCACCCATTGAATCCTTGGATTCGAATGGGGTACTCCATCCTGCGACTTGACGGCTGAACTAGAAACCTGAGTACTGATGCAAACCAACTCTGGACCGTTGCTAGCAGCGCCAGAAGCACAGGAGGCGAGCTGGTTGATTGGTCAACTGCGACAGGACCCTGGGAATCAGAGGAACCGATGGGAAAGCCCACAGTACTCTGTCAGTCCAGTCGATCACGAAGTCGTCTCTGGCAAGAGCTTTAGGATCTAGGATCCTTGAACAGAACACAGGGAGCTCCCTGACGCAACCAGATCCACCTGGAACAACAGGTACAACTGGGAGATAATTTTGATTATCTCCCGGTCGAGGATCCACTCGTGACGTTTGGACAGAGCGTCAGCACAGACGCTGTCCACTCCCGGGAGATAAACAGGAATCGCCTGAATGCTGAACTGGTCGTACCACAACTGCCACGACTCCTGAAGGAAAGATAGAGATATTGTGCTGGCCTGTTTCAGAATGTAGGAAAGAGGTTGTCCATTTTGAGACAAACCTCGAGACAAACCATAAGACCCCTTATGCGCTCCTTGAAGCATTCGAACACCGATGAACTGCTCTATGCTCTAGTACGTTGATGTGCAATCTGGACTCCGACTGAGACCAAAGACCCGAGATTGTCAGGTCGTCCAGGGAAGTGTCTGTTTGGATCGTGACCGCAGGCGTTGGGAGCTCTAAGGGGAGACCCTTGAGAAGATTGCTCACGGTTGACCACCACCGGTGTGGATAGCACCTTCTCAAAGCTGATTGACTGTCACCACATCTGCTAGGTGAGGATAGCACCTTCTCGAAGCTGTCTAACTATGACCACATTCGCCATGACATAATGGGGTCCGTCAACATTGAGACTGAGCCAAAACTAAAAAGGACTATCGTGGAGTTCGTGGGCTCACCCTATTTTGGTCGGCGCACACCCAACCTTTTTTTCCCAATTTACAAAATTTATCAAGTTTGAAATAAAGGTTTGTATTATTCCGGGGTATGAGTGTTTTTACTTTGTATGTTGAAAGAGAGCATGGGAACTCATTCCCATTAGAATCCGGGCCTCTTCCATTAGGATTGGTCTGCACAGACATCCAAGATTCACCATGACGTTCTGAAGCTGTCAAAGGAACATTGATTTTCTCTGTATACCGGTATTGTTTCTAAGAAGATGCTGCGAGGACACAGGACCATGCTGCGATATATTAATTAGGACTATGCCGCAACGTACTAGGACATGTAGCTATGCAGCTTCATCAACGAGATCCAAGCTGATAAAACCTCTGATATGGAGTCAACTAGGGCTGAGTATCATGGAAAATCTCACGATACGATATGTATCACGATACAGACAGGCGATACAGAATGTATCACGATACATTGTTTAAAGTTTAAAGTTTAAAGTTTAAAGTTTAAAGTTCATGCATATTTTGCAAAATTTCAAGATGGTGGAAATTTTGTGTTATGAGATGGTCGAAAAATGAAAATTAAAACAGTTTTTTTTTCTAATGATTTATGAATCAGATTGCTTCATGCTTACTGTAGTTACTGTTACTGCACAACACTAGCTGGTTTTATAGTGTTCACTTAGTTTTTTTTTTCATTTTTAAGTAAGTGAAATCTATTTTTAGTGTATCACGATACAGGAAGCTCACGATACAATAATCACGATTTCCTAAGCTATGATTGTATCGTAGGTATCGATGAATCGTTACAGCCCTAGAGTCAACTGATGACAGTGATGACAGTGATGACAGCAGTGATATAGACAGTGATGATGCGTATGACAGGGAGACAGTCATAGACAGTGAACATGGTATCATGAGTGACGATGGGACAGTCACAGATGGTCTGAATGATATCGAGACAGAGAATGTGAGAAACATTCTAGCTGCTGGAGGAGTTTGCCAACATACCACAATATGATGATTATGCACAGTTCTTGGATGAGTGGGTGAATAGTCTGCGGTCACTTGTAGATTTACCTTTTACTGGACAAACTGGATTGAGACAGTTCATAGAACATCCTGACAATCTTAAACCTATTGACTTGTTTCTACACAAAGATGATTATGAAGATATGGCAGCAGAAATTAATAGATACTTCATAAAATAGAGCCATTGGCTCTGTAGCTTATCAGATTTTAAATGATAACAAAATACTAATAAATACTTTTATGAAATATGAAAAAAGTAACAAAAAGATGGTTTTACAAAATAAATATTACATAAAAGTATGCTACAATAGTCTTTTTTTAGGTTGTGACCCCTGTGACCCTATTTGGGTGGAAGGGTAACCAAATCTAAAATTTAGAAACCCCATTGGCCAAGGAGTCTGTACTCAACATTTCAGTTTTCTATACCTTTTGGTACTGGAGAAGAAGATGAAAACAGACTTTTTTAGTTTGTGACCCCTGTGACCGTAATTTACAATTTAGAATCCCAATTGACCAAGGAGTCAGCACATACATTTAAGTTCTCTAGAGTCAATGGTTCTGGAGAAGTCGTTGGAGAAAATTGGTAAATTCTGAAGCTCATCAGGAATTATGTTGTTCATTATCTCTGAGGAGAAGATTAGGATATATCACTATAATAAGACATTGCCCAGTCAATTTATTATCAAAATTGGTTACACATTAATCCACATTCACTATAAATATTGGAGACCTTTGCACTTTAATGTTTTAGTTCTTATTTGTATTCTAGAAATATCAACATTTATTACATATTGCAAAGGAGCCCTTATTTGTTTCTGAAAATCTTGTTTCTCATAGGCTCCTTTTTAATATTTAATAAAATATTGATATTTTATGAATCAATATTCTCTTGAACCTACCAAAGTCATCTTCATGTACCACTTCCTCAATCTTTGGTTCAGCAGCAACTACCTTTGGTTTGGATGCCTCCCTCTCCTAAAAGATAGAACAGATACACTTGGTTTCTAATACCGGTAGATGTCCAATGATTGAAATATGAATTAAAGGGTCCAAATAGAGTGAAGTGAGTTTTGTTTGTATTTGGGTGAAGAACATATGGAGATAAACATAGATCCATTGGCTCTGTAGCTCATGAGGTTTTAAAGAACAAAATAAATTTCAAAATGTAAATTTTCCAGGAGAATTTATCACAGGTATAACAAATTTGAAGTACTTGAGAAAAAGATTAAAATATTTGTTTTAGGTTGTGATTCCTATGACCCTATTTGGGGCCACAGGGTCACAACAAATGTTCAATTAGAATCCCCAATGGCCAAAAAGTCTACACACAACATTTTAGCTTTCTAGAGCTTTTCATACTTTAGAAGATAAAAATAGGTTTTTATGTCATGACCCCTGTGACCCTATTTGGGGTCATTGGGTCACCAACTCTACAATTTAGAATCTCCATTGACCAAGGAGTCTGCACACAACTTTTCAGCTCTCTAGACCTTTTGGTACTGGAGAAGAAGATGAAAATAGCTTTTTAAGCTTGTGACCCATGTGACCCTATTTGGGGTCATGGGGTCACTAAATCAATAATTTAGAATCCTCATTGGCCAAGGAGTCTTTACACAGCATTTCAGCTTTTTAGAGCTTTTCATATTTGAGAAGAAGATAAAAATAGGTTTTTAGATCATGACCCCTGTGACCCTATTTCGGGTCATTGGGTCACAAAATCTACAATTTAGATCCTTCATTTGCCAAGGAGTCGAGGGTAGTTGAGAAAATAAGCACCAGGTCTAAACCATTAGATTAATGTTTCCTTGTAAACTTCAATATTTTATTAAAGAAATAAGCGCCAGGTCTCTTATAAGCGCCAGGCCTATAAAAAACACTGGGTGGGGTCAAGGGGTGCTTATTAGAGGAAATACGGTATACACTGTGAGACTGTGGGAGGAGTTGAATCGTACCCAATTTCGACCAGACAAGATAGATTCCGTTCTTACATTTATTACTTACTGAACTGATTTCTCACCTGATATAGCTGCTGCTGCTTTTGACAGTTGGCATCATCACACTGAGGGTTTGGTTTCATTGTCATCCTTGGGAAAAAGTCTTGTAGTGCATTGTAGCCAAGATAATAGGAAACATCACCAAACTTAAGCAGGTACCTACAAAAAATCAAATCAGTCTACTTAAGGTATATTAAAGAATATTTCAGTCAAGACTTGATATTTTCTTGTCAAAAAGTTGTTAAAAAGTCACAATCTAAAATTTAAAGGGGCAGTAGCACGTTTTTTCGCTCAAATAAGTAAATGAAATGTAGTAAAACATCCTTCTCTCTTCTGAAAATAAAGTTTAAAATGAGTGTACATGTTTTAGTAACGCCATGGGAATTGTTTTTGTAATACAAAATAATAAATTGCGTTCACAATAAAATGGCCGCCATGCAATTTTTGCTTTATACGCAACATAGTTTTTACCACTACAGATAATTGGTTTGTGTAATAAGATGTTTTACCCTCTAAAGTTAATTTAAATGACATAAACTATCATTATAAATGGGAAATTTGAAAAAATATTTTTTGCAAAAAACGTGCTTCTGCCCCTTTAAAGCAGGTATGCATCTTTTTAGGCTGGCTCAAACTGTAGCAAATATGACAAAGATGCCAACAAGAATTATAAAATTTTAATTTCACAGGAATTTGGTTCCGAGTTTGGTTAAAAACCAATCAAAAACAGAAATGAGTACGATGACAGCATGATGGCAACATGACGTCGTATTAAGAGTTAGATGTGTATTGCGAAGAGTATGCGAAGATGAGATTTTTTACACAAACATCACGTGTCAATCCGATTATGATGCAAGGGGGACATGGACCTTTTGATTTTAAAAAAAGTATTCTCAATTTTTCTAAATTAAAACAAAAATAGAGCCATGGGCTCTGTAGCTCATCAGGATTTAAGATATATATAATCTAAGGTTGAAGATCTTAGCAACCTCAAGTAATACATTGTTAACAAGAAGAAGATAGGTTTTAGGTCATAACCCCTGTGACCCACATTTGGGGTCACAGGGTCACAGGGTCACCAAATCTACAATTTAGAATCCCCATTGCCCAAGGAGTCTGTACATAGAATTTCAGCTCTCTAGGGTCACTGGTTTTTGAGAAGTCTAAAAATAGAGCCATGGGCTATGTATAATCAGAGATTATATTGTTTGATGTTGATGACTGAAATAGATTGTTCTCAATATAATGCACAACTCCTAGCCCTGAAAAATTACAGTCTTGAAATTGTCAGTAACATAACAAAAACATGACTGGACACTAAATTTGTATAAAATGGGTTGTCCAAGTATCACAATTCCTGCAAAGATATTGAAGATAAAGTGATCCTCCCAATTAAAATAGAATAAACATATTTCCCAAATCATCAAACAAAATGGTATAAAATTTGGAGAGAAACAATACAAATCCCTTCTGGAGTGAGAATAAAATATTAATGAATCCTACTTATAAGTGAAAAAATTGTTCACAAAGACCTGATCAAAACCCAATGAACCTTGTATCACAGCCCTTTACACACTGAGACCGCTCCCAATCATGGCTATTGTTTCTTCGTTTCGCAAGTTTGTGTAAGCGGTTTCTCTTCCTCATTAAAGAACGCAGAGAGCCATTCATCCATATGCCATCTCGAGGTCTTATAACAACCTCTTTATTAGGGATGTAAGTATTGATTAATCTATTAAGGGTAGATGTGAAGATTTCAGAGGAGCTGTCAATATCCTCATTAAATACCGAATCCCAGTCGAGTGATAATATACTGTTTCTTAAACCGTCATAATCTGCGCGGTTATAGTCATAAATAGTCCTTTTGTATGAATCTTTCGAGCATTTCCCAAATTTTAAAGAAACAAAAATTGGACTATGATCGCTGCAGATAGGAGTAAGGACGCCGGAATCATTGACAATGTCCAGCGATGAGGTAAGTATAATATCAAGTAAGGTACTCGAAGTTTGTGTAACTTGAGTTGGCTCGTCAATAATCTGAACTAGATCATGCATAGTCAAAAGATTGTTCATTAGGTCTTCAAGACGTATGTCATGAAGACCTATTGTTTTTATCCGAGTTTTCCTTATTAGGTCTTCAAGACGAATGTCTGGAAGACCTATTGTTATTATCCGTTTTTAGGTCTTCAGACGAAAGTCTGGAAGACCTACTGTTATTATCCTGATTATTAGGTCTTCTTAGGTCTTCAGACTTTAGTCTGAAAGACCTATTGTTATTATCCGATTTTCCTTATACTTTTTATTATTTGTACCAATTTTGTGTCAAAGGTACAGCCTAAACTACTTATGCAAATTCCATGAAACTTTCAGGGATGATAGCCTCTGGTCTGAAATCTATACATATCACAAAAAATCCTGACTTCCGGCTTCTCTTTTTGTGCTACAGCCGCTTTAAATTTCGAATTTTAACATGGGATTTTTTTTCAAAATGCACTCAGAGACTTGCAACTTTTTCTAAAAGATGCGCAATCATCCTCTGAGCAAAAAAGTAAATCATGAGAAAGTCGTATGTCACGTGACTTAGACGCCATTGTGATTTTAGTGCATTTTTAAGCATTTTCAGCCTCTCCGATAGTACCAATCTTAAAAAATCTTCTCCTCTGAACTTACTGGTACTATAAAGCTGAAACTTTCACAGCATGTAGCTGATGCATTGATCTAAAAACGATACTGAAAAGCAAATGTGTAATATTAATACTTGTGTCACTCTGCCCATTGAAATTTGTCTGAAAATACGAATATATGAAAAATCGCAAACTTCAAGGGCAGATAATTCGAATACTTAACAAGCAAACTTTATCAGTTTTTCAGGGAAGGAGGACACATATGTCATGTACAGAAATCAATAATAATATTTCTTGCGTACAGTCATTTACGGTCTGTAGAAAAGTCGAAAAATTGTCATTTTTCGAAATTTACATTTTTAACATGGGCAAAATTTTCAAAATAGAACTAGCGACTTGCAACTTAGTTTAAACGATAGCTAATGTCCTTCTGACAAAAAAAGTAAATCAAGACGAAATCGTAGGTCACGTGGTTTCTATATTATAATGCATTTCCTATGTTTCCCTTCAAAGGTCTGCTTTTGGCGGCATGCTCCTTGGCAAGAGGTTGCGGGAACCTTGCATCTTTTCACTATTTTCATTGTATCTTTTTTAAATATCCACTTAGAGACTTGCAACTTGTTTTAAAAGATTCACAATAACCTTGCCTGCAAATAAATAAAGCTTATGATATTCGTAGCATTGGTAAAATTTTTATAATTCAACATTTCCATCGTTCTACAGCCTGGTCTGCTTTTGGCGACATGCACCTTGTCAGGAGCTAGCGGAAATCTCTGATATCTTCAACATTATGTAAAACGTGGACAAGAAGGAAAGATTGCTCAGGCTACAATGCAGCAGTCTGAAGACCGTCAGTACTGCCATGGCAGTCCTAGTTATTATTATTATTATTTCCGAGATTTTTGTGACAGCTGTACTGAAAAAACGGGTGACCCGATTTTCATGAAATTAACAGGGATGTTAGCCTCTGGGCTGAAATTGATACAGATGAAAAAAAATCCCGACTTCCGGTTCCGGTTTCTGAGTTACGGCCCTTCGAAAATTCGAATTTTAACATGGGAAATTTTTTCAAAATGCATCTAGAGACTTGAAACTTTTTCTAAAAGATGCGCAATAAGATTGGGAACAAAAAAGTAAATCATGACGAAGTCGTGGGTCAAATGAATTAGACGTCATTTCGTTTTTAGTGAATTTTCAGCGTTTTTGACCCCACCCATCTTCAAAAATCTTCTCCTCTGAAGATTCTGGCACTACAGATCTGAAACTTTCACACAAAGTAGCTGATGCATTGTACTCAAAACGATACGAATCAGAATTTACGAAATCTTTATACTTTTTTCACAGTGAGCTTTCAAATTTGTCTGAAATCGGAAAAAAGTGGAAAATGGCCAACTTCAAGGGCATATAACTAAAAGACCTAGGACGGGAACGTTATGACTTTTTCAGGGAAGGAAGATACATATGTCGTGTACAAGAATCAATAATAAAATGGCGTGCGAACAGTCATTTCCGGTCTGTAGGAATTTTGAAAAAAATTACATTTTTCAAAATTTAAAATTTAACATGGGCAAAAATTTCAAAATAGACCTAGAGACTTGCAACTCCATTTAAACGATAGGTTATATCGTTGTGACCAAAATTGTAAATCATGACGACTTCGTAGCTCACATGGTTTAGCCGCCATTTACATTTTCTGTATTATAATGTTTTTTCATCGGTTAACTTGGAAGCCCTGCCTTTGGATGCTCCTTGGCAAGAGGTTGCGGGAAACTGGCATCTCATCTCATGAGTGTTATTGTCATTGTATTATTTCTAAATATCTACTTTCAGACTTGCAACTTGTTTTAAAGGAATCAAAATGAAGCTCATTGCAAATAAATAAAGCTGATATGTTCGTTGTAGTTCACAAATAATTAAAATTCAATATTTCCTTCATTTTGACGCCTGGTTTGCTTATGGCAGCATGCACCTTGGCAGGAGCTTGTGGAAGAGTCTTCTCTTTAACCGAATTTCAATTTTAAAAAAAGAACAAGAGACTTGTAATTTAATTTAAAGATAGCTAATATCGCTGTGATCAAAATTGTAAATCAGGGCGAATTCGTTGCTCATATGGTTCATCCACTATTTATAATTTCTTTATTTTAATGTATTATCATCATTTCACTTCGAGGCCATGCCTTTGGCAGCATGCTCATTGGCAAGAGGTTGCGGGAACCTGGCATCTTATCTTTTTAGTGTAATTGTCATCGTATTGTTTCTAAATATCTACTTAAAGACATGCAACTTGTTTTAAAAGAATTACAATAGTATTTCATGCAAATAAATAATGCTGATGTATTCGTAGTAGTTTACAAATATTTAAAATTCAACATTTCCTTCCTTTTGACGCTTGGTCTGCTTATGGCTGCATGCACCTTGGCAGGAGCTTGCGGAAATTGTAATTTCTTCTTAGGACACTGCAGGCATCGGTGAAAGATTTTAAAACAATTTTTTTATTTTAAACAAGGGTAAAATTTCCAAATGGAACTAGAGACTGTCTTAATGTATAGTATTATTTTCTAAATTCCACTTACAGATTACCAACTTGTTGTAAAAGATTGACAGTATACCGGTTCTATAAAAACATAAAGCTGATAAATTCGTTGGAAAGGGCAAATTTTAAATATCAACCTAGAGACTTAATTTTTGTAAAGATGCACAGTACAAATAAAAACAAGAAGTAAATCATTGCAAATATGAAGGTCACATGGTTTTCTTGATATTTTGATTAATAATATAAGTTGGGAATTTTCAAAGTTTTGCTGGTATGAGGGGGGATACATGTAACATCAGTAGTTTTGACAGAATAGTATAAGTGACATTCTTCGATCAAACATGGAGGTGAAGGTCAAGCAGAAGTCTGAAGACCTAAGTACTGCCGCGGCAGTCCTAGTTTTCTTTATTATTATTATTTGTACGTTTTTTGTGCGCGCGATTCTGAAGTAACGCCTGAATCGATTTGCACAAAATTTTCAGGGATAATAGCCTGTAACAAAAACTAGCCTTGTACGTCGGCCGAATTTTCATTTTCGACTTCTTTCTTGAGTTATCTCCCCTTGAAGTCAAAACTTTAAACCTCAATAGCTCGAAATCTAATCAAGATATTTTAATAAAACTTTCACCAAAAAGTGGGCAACAACATTCCCCATCGATTAGGCCTATAGCGGTTTTCGGCTGTAATAATAGTTTTTTTGCTATTTCGAAAAAACTGAAAATTTTGTGAACTTTCGCGGTTTTCAGGGTACGCGTCTTTAAAAATCTTCTCCTAAATCACGGCAATACATACAGCTATGTGTGATAGCTCATCTTAAAGCTAATTGATTGTAGAAAAAAGTGATCATGAAAGAATTTTAAATTTCGTCCACGAATTTCAGTAATATGCCCTTGAATATGGACCTTTTTGAAAAAGGCTTTTTTTGGCTGCATGTTCAAAGGGGCATTACTCTGTTACAAATTAATTTATGTCATAGTTACTTATTTAAATCTCTTTATAATAACTTGTATAACAATTCCATAACACATCATTATCATATAAAAGTTATTAGTTTGGGCATAATTTGAGCATATTCCCAAAACAGTGAAATATTTGGATTTTGAGACTTTTTTAGGTGTTTATCCTTTGGGGAATTATTGATAATGAACCACTGAAGATAGGAAGACTTTAAATAGATCATGGTGATGTAGAAACGTCATTTATTAAGGACAATATTTTTCAAGCTCAAATCTGTCTTAGTTTTTTTGTGACAAGTCATAGAAGTTTGTCATTTTTAAAAAATCGCACTTTTAATCAAACTTCAAAGGATCATAACTGCTTTACTTCTTATGCTATTGAAGTTTTACATACACCTACGTATGCATAATTTCAAGAAGAACAACTTTTATGTAGACCGCTTTCATCAAAAAGTTGATATTTAAGCCTCAAAGATCGCAGGCGATGTCTAGGGGTCCAAATTTAAGCATTTTTGACTATTTTCTTGAATATTCAGAACAGCATAACGCATTTATTATGTATGCAATCTAACTGATGATTACATCTTCTTAAGTGGAAATTAAAGCACAACATTTTCTATGTTGCACCTTAGTATGGAAATATTAACCATTTTGTCTTAATCGTGAGAAATGTAATGTAGGGGTCCATTAATATGTGATTTTTCCGTTTTCAGAGGGGTACCTTCTTTGGAGATTTTTTGTAAAAAAAACTACTGAAGATAGAGACATGTTTGATAGCTCATTTTAAAGCGGAGAAGCAGACGAATAACCCTAAGTCCAACATGGAGTTCTAGGTCAAGCAGAAGTCTTGAAGACCTAAGTATTGACGCGTCAATCCTAGTTAGGTCTTCAAGACGAATGTCTGGAAGACCTATTGTTATTATCCGTTTTTTTAGGTCTTCAAGACAAATGTCTGAAGACCTATTGTTTTTATCCTGATTATTATTATTATTTATACCGATTTTGTGCCACTGATTCAGAACTAACGGCTGGGCCGATTATTCTGAAACGTTCAGAAATGATAGCCAGTGACCCAACTTAGATGATGACGAGACGGATTTTGGATTTTCGACTTCTTTCTTGAGTTATCTCCCCTTAAAGTTGAAACTTCAAACCTCAATAGCTCGAAAACTTATCAAGATATTTTCATAAAACTTTCACCAAAATGTGGGCATCAACATTCCCCATCGATTAGGCATATAGCGGTTTTCGGCCGTAATAATAGATTTTTTGCTATTTCGAAAAAACTGAAAATTTTGCGCACTTTCGCGATTTTGAGGGTACGCGTCTTCAAAAATCTTCTCATAAATAACGGCAACACATACAGCTATGTGTGATAGCTCATTTGAAAGCTAATTGAATTTAGAAAAAAAGTACTGTAGCCGAATTTTGAATTTGGACCTTGAATTCGAGTAATCTGCCCTTGATTATGGTCCTTTTTAAAATGGGCGTGTTTCGGGCTCCATGTTTAAAGGGGCATAACTCTGTTACGAAAAAAGTTATGTCGAAGATACTTATTGTAGTCTCTTTCTTATAACTAATGCAACACTTCCATAACATATCATTATCATATAAAAGTTAAAAGTTTGGGCAAAATGTGGGCATATTCCCTAAATAAGTAAAAGTTTGTGATTTTGAGCATTTTCGAGGGGTATATCCTTTTGAGAATTATTGATCATGAACCACTGAAGATAGGAAAACTTTAAATAGATCATGTTGATGTAGAAACGTCATTTTTTAAGGACAATATTTTTCAAGCTCGTATCTGTCTTAGTTTTTTTGTGACAAGTCATAGAAGTTTGTCATTTTTTTAAAATCGTCATTTTAAGCAAGGTTCAAAGGATCATAACTGCTTAACTAATTAAAATATTGAAATTGTGTTTATACCTACGGATGGACAATTTCAAGAACACCAACGTTTCTGTTGAACCCTTTCATCAAAAAGTTGATAGTTAAGCTCCGAACATCGCAAATGTTGTCTAGGGGTCAAAATTTAAACATTTTTGAGTATTTTCTTCAATATTCAGAAAAGCATAACGCCTTAATTATGTATGCAATCTAAATGATGATTAAATCTACTTAAGTGGAAATTAAAGCACAATATTTTCTATGTGCAACTTAGTATGAAAATATCAACCAGTTTGTCTTAATCGTGAGAAAGACCATGTAGGGGTCCATTAATAAGAAAAAGTTCCATTTTCAGAGGGTCATTGTCTTTGGAGAATTTTTGTAAAATAACTACTGAAGATAGAGACATGTTTGATAGCTCGTTTTAAAGCGGAGAAAATGATGCATAATCGAGAGTCCAACATGGAGTTCAAGGTCAAGCAGAAGTCTTGAAGACCTAAGTATTGACGCGTCAATCCTAGTTATTATTATTAGGTCTTCAAGACGAATGTCTGAAGACCTATTGTTGTTATCGTGTTTTTCCTTATTAGGTCTTCAAGACGAATGTCTGAAGACCTATTGTTGTTATCGTGTTTTTTCTTATTATTATTTTACCGTCGTATCTTGTGAGCACGATTCAGCAAAAACGGCTGAATCAATCTGCTTGAAATTCTCAGGGATGATAGACATCGTCGAGATCTCGCTCTGTACGAAGCCCGAATTTTGAAATTCGACCTTGTTCTTGAGTAATCTCCCCTTAAAGTTGAAACTTCAAACCTCAATATCTCGAAATCTATTCAAGATAATTTCATAAAACCTTCACCAAAATGTGGGCAACAATATTCCCCATCGATTAGGGCTATAGGGGTTTTCGGCCGGCAGGATAAATTTTTTGCTATTTCGCAAAAAATGAAAATGTTGTGAACTTTCGCGAGTTCGAGGGTACGCGTCTTCAAAAATCTTCTCATAAATAACGGCAACACATACAGCTATGTGTGATAGCTCATTTGAAAGCTAATTGAATTTAGAAAAAAAGTACTGTAGCCGAATTTTGAATTTGGACCTTGAATTCGAGTAATCTGCCCTTGATTATGGTCCTTTTTAAAATGGGCGTGTTTCGGGCTCCATGTTTAAAGGGGCATAACTCTGTTACGAAAAAAGTTATGTCGAAGATACTTATTGTAGTCTCTTTCTTATAACTAATGCAACACTTCCATAACATATCATTATCATATAAAAGTTGATAGTTTGGGCAAAATGTGGGCATATTCCCTAAATAAGTAAAAGTTTGTGATTTTCGAGGGGTATATCCTTTTGAGAATTATTGATCATGAACCACTGAAGATAGGAAAACTTTAAATAGATCATGTTGATGTAGAAACGTCATTTTTTAAGGACAATATTTTTCAAGCTCGTATCTGTCTTAGTTTTTTTGTGACAAGTCATAGAAGTTTGTCATTTTTTTAAAATCGTCATTTTAAGCAAGGTTCAAAGGATCATAACTGCTTAACTAATTAAAATATTGAAATTGTGTTTATACCTACGGATGGACAATTTCAAGAACACCAACGTTTCTGTTGAACCCTTTCATCAAAAAGTTGATAGTTAAGCTCCGAACATCGCAAATGTTGTCTAGGGGTCAAAATTTAAACATTTTTGAGTATTTTCTTCAATATTCAGAAAAGCATAACGCCTTAATTATGTATGCAATCTAAATGATGATTAAATCTACTTAAGTGGAAATTAAAGCACAATATTTTCTATGTGCAACTTAGTATGAAAATATCAACCATTTTGTCTTAATCGTGAGAAAGACCATGTAGGGGTCCATTAATAAGAAAAAGTTCCATTTTCAGAGGGTCATTGTCTTTGGAGAATTTTTGTAAAATAACTACTGAAGATAGAGACATGTTTGATAGCTCGTTTTAAAGCGGAGAAAATGATGCATAATCGAGAGTCCAACATGGAGTTCAAGGTCAAGCAGAAGTCTTGAAGACCTAAGTATTGACGCGTCAATCCTAGTTATTATTATTAGGTCTTCAAGACGAATGTCTGAAGACCTATTGTTGTTATCGTGTTTTTCCTTATTAGGTCTTCAAGACGAATGTCTGAAGACCTATTGTTGTTATCGTGTTTTTTCTTATTATTATTTTACCGTCGTATCTTGTGAGCACGATTCAGCAAAAACGGCTGAATCAATCTGCTTGAAATTCTCAGGGATGATAGACATCGTCGAGATCTCGCTCTGTACGAAGCCCGAATTTTGAAATTCGACCTTGTTCTTGAGTAATCTCCCCTTAAAGTTGAAACTTCAAACCTCAATATCTCGAAATCTATTCAAGATAATTTCATAAAACCTTCACCAAAATGTGGGCAACAATATTCCCCATCGATTAGGGCTATAGGGGTTTTCGGCCGGCAGGATAAATTTTTTGCTATTTCGCAAAAAATGAAAATGTTGTGAACTTTCGCGAGTTCGAGGGTACGCGTCTTCAAAAATCTTCTCCTACATAACGACAATACATACAGCATCATGCTATAGCTCATTTGAAAGCTAAAAGAATGTAGTTTAAAGGAACCCCCCAAACCATTGGTCTATTTTGAACGGTTATACCGATTTTGTGCCACTGATTCAGAACTAACGGCTGGGCCGATTATTCTGAAACGTTCCGAAATGATAGCCAGTGACCCAACTTAGATGATGACGAGACGGATTTTGGATTTTCGACTTCTTTCTTGAGTTATCTCCCCTTAAAGTTGAAACTTCAAACCTCAATAGCTCGAAAACTTATCAAGATATTTTCATAAAACTTTCACCAAAATGTGGGCATCAACATTCCCCATCGATTAGGCATATAGCGGTTTTCGGCCGTAATAATAGATTTTTTGCTATTTCGAAAAAACTGAAAATTTTGCGCACTTTCGCGATTTTGAGGGTACGCGGCTTCAAAAATCTTCTCATAAATAACGGCAACACATACAGCTATGTGTGATAGCTCATTTGAAAGCTAATTGAATTTAGAAAAAAAGTACTGTAGCCGAATTTTGAATTTGGACCTTGAATTCGAGTAATCTGCCCTTGATTATGGTCCTTTTTAAAATGGGCGTGTTTCGGGCTCCATGTTTAAAGGGGCATAACTCTGTTACGAAAAAAGTTATGTCGAAGATACTTATTGTAGTCTCTTTCTTATAACTAATGCAACACTTCCATAACATATCATTATCATATAAAAGTTGATAGTTTGGGCAAAATGTGGGCATATTCCCTAAATAAGTAAAAGTTTGTGATTTTCGAGGGGTATATCCTTTTGAGAATTATTGATCATGAACCACTGAAGATAGGAAAACTTTAAATAGATCATGTTGATGTAGAAACGTCATTTTTTAAGGACAATATTTTTCAAGCTCGTATCTGTCTTAGTTTTTTTGTGACAAGTCATAGAAGTTTGTCATTTTTTTAAAATCGTCATTTTAAGCAAGGTTCAAAGGATCATAACTGCTTAACTAATTAAAATATTGAAATTGTGTTTATACCTACGGATGGACAATTTCAAGAACACCAACGTTTCTGTTGAACCCTTTCATCAAAAAGTTGATAGTTAAGCTCCGAACATCGCAAATGTTGTCTAGGGGTCAAAATTTAAACATTTTTGAGTATTTTCTTCAATATTCAGAAAAGCATAACGCCTTAATTATGTATGCAATCTAAATGATGATTAAATCTACTTAAGTGGAAATTAAAGCACAATATTTTCTATGTGCAACTTAGTATGAAAATATCAACCATTTTGTCTTAATCGTGAGAAAGACCATGTAGGGGTCCATTAATAAGAAAAAGTTCCATTTTCAGAGGGTCATTGTCTTTGGAGAATTTTTGTAAAATAACTACTGAAGATAGAGACATGTTTGATAGCTCGTTTTAAAGCGGAGAAAATGATGCATAATCGAGAGTCCAACATGGAGTTCAAGGTCAAGCAGAAGTCTTGAAGACCTAAGTATTGACGCGTCAATCCTAGTTTTCTTATTATTATTTGTACGTTTTTTGTGGCACGGATTCTGAAGTAACGGCTGAACCGATTTGCATGAAATTTTCAGGAATGATAGCCTGTAACAAAAACTAGCCTTGTACGTCGGCCGAATTTTGATTTTCGACTTCTGTCTTGAGTTATCTCCCCTTGAATTCAAAACTTTAAACCTTAATAGCTCGAAATCTAATTAAGATATTTTCATAAAACTTTCACCAAAATGTGGGCAACAACATTCCCTATCGAACAGGCCTATAGCGGTTTTCGGCCGGCAGAATAAATTTTTTGCTATTTCGAAAAAACTGAAAATGTTGTCAACTTTCGCGGTTTTAAGGGTACGCGTCTTCAAAAATCTTCTCCTACATCACGGCAATACATACAGCTATGTGTGATAGCTCATCTGAAAGCTAAATGAATGTACAAGAACATGATCTTTTCCGAATTTTGAATTTCGTCCTCGAATTTCAGGAATATGCCCTTGAATATGGACCTTTTTTTATAAGAGCGTTTTTAGGCTATATGTTCAAAGGGGCATAACTCTGTTACAAATGAATATATGTCAAAGTTACTTATTGCTATCTCTTCCATATAACTAGTTAAACAATTCCACAATATATCCTCATCATGTAAAAGTTGATAGTATCGACACAATTTG